>CM060910.1:325222176-325532176 GCA_030737875.1 Allium sativum | reverse complement strand
GACTGTCCAAAGAAAACAAAAGAGAATGATGAATAAGAGGGCACGCTGTCCAATCGGAATCACATCAACCTTGTAAACTCAACCCACTATCAGCTCGTAGCAAAATACGTTGACCTGGAGAGCCTTTCAAGTAACCTAGCACCCTAAGAGCAGCATCCCAATGTTCATGTTTCGGCTCATGCAGAAATTGAGACAAAACGTGTACAATATATGCCAAGTCTGGTCTAGTGGCAGACAAATAAACCAAATGCCCTACAAGACGACGATATGGTTTTGATCAGATAGAGAAGGTTCTGATGCTCGAGCCAAGTGATGGTTCTATTCAATCAGAAATGGCGCAGGTTTTGAACTCAAAAGACCTGCTTCTGTAATGACATCAAGAGCATACTTCCTTTGGCAAAGAAACAACCCTTCAGAGCTAGGAGCTACCACAATACTAAGAAAATATTTTAGAACCCCAAGATCTTTCATATGAAAATATGAGCTCAGATATTTTATAAAAGCATGCAATGCAGCAGAGTCATTACCAGCAATGATTAAGTCATCGACGTATACCAAGACATTAATTTAAACAAGCCTCTTTGTGTAGGTAAAAAGAGAGTAATCAGAGTATGATTGTAGAAAACCATACCCTTTCAAAGCTGTCATAAGTTTAGCAAACCATCATCAAGGAGTCTGTTTCAACCCGTACAAAGATTTACATAAACAACATACCAATCCAGGCTCTTCAGAAGTAAAACCTGGTGGTGGCTTCATATACGCCTCCTCATTAGTTTCTCCATGCAGAAATGCATTGTGGACATCCATCTAATGAAGCTTCCAATTTCTTGAAGCAGCAATAGCAAAAGAAACACGAACAGTGACCCATCTTTGCCACCGGGGCAAATGTCTCATTGTAGTCAATTCCTTCGGTTTGATGATTATCGAAGACAACTAACCTAGCTTTCAAACGCTCAACAAGAGCATCTGACTAGTATTTGATTTTGAAAACCCATTGACTGCCAAGAGCCTTTTTTCCCTTCTGGTAATTTTTCAAGGGTACAGGTACCTGATTCTTCTAAGGCTTGCATCTCGTCTTGCATAGCTTTTCTCCAACCTGGATCCTTCATTGCTTCTCTATAAGATTGTGGTTCTTTCCTTGTTGTGACAGTTGTAATAAAATTCCGATGTTGTGTAGAAAATTTATCACAACTAACATAATGTGCTATAGGATATGGAGTACCTGAGGGAGTATGAGTTGAAGGAGTTGATGAAGGAGGAGATGGACTCTTTACTACTGCCTGAGTGACGTAATCATGCATCTTTATTGAGGAATAATTATCTCGATGTCCCCTTCCTATAGTAGATTTATTAGAAACCATCCCTTGAGTTGTATCAGTATTATAGGAAATTTTAGAGGAAGCAACAAAAAGGGTTGAAACCAATGGATCAAGAATGGGGTGTTAAACAACTTGCTGGGGTGTTAATGGTTCATCACTTACATTCTCAAAAATATCCACATTACTAACCCCTGTGTCTTTCTTAAAAGATGATGCAACATTTGTAGTGTTAGTAATAATGTAAAGGACAATGTCCACACAAAACTTTACGTCATGAGACACTAAAAACTCCTTTTTGTCCAAATCATATAAACACCAACCTTTCTTTCCAAAAGGATACCCAATAAAGATACGTTTTCTACTTCTACTAGAAAACTGAACCCCTTTTGTTTTTTGATTGTGGGCAAAACACAACAACCCAAAAACACGTAATTCATCAAAAGATGAAGGTTCACCAAATAAGATTTCATGGGGTGTTTTATTGTTAAGAACAACAGAAGGTGTTTTGTTGATGATATGAGCAGGCTAACGCACATTCCCCCAAAAATAGATTGGCAAACCACCTTGGAAACATTAAGCCCATGCTACGTTTAAAATATGTCTGTGCTTTTGATCTACCCTCCCATTTTGTTGACTGCACTCGAAGTTTGAAACAAAATTCCATTAGCCAAGAATAGTCCTTTAAACAGAAAAAATTGGTTCCATTATCGCTACGAACAATGTTAACCTATTTTGAGAATTGTCATTCAGTCATGGTAAAAAAGGACATAAACATTTTTAACACCTCAGTCTTATCAATAAACAAATAAATCCACACAGCATGAGATAACTCATCAACTATAGTAAAAAAATATCTAGCACCACAAGAAGAAGGTTCATCACACGGGTCCCCACAAATCATAATGAATTAATTCAAAAATACAAGTTGATTTAGAATCACTAGGGGGAAAACAATCTCTAGATTGCTTAGCACGATGACAAATTTCATGTACTTTATTCAAATTGTCCTTTACAGTAAGACTAAAAAAGGAAGCAACTTCACTATTTTCTCGGAGGGATGTCCCAATCTATTGTGCCATAATTGCAAAATCGACTAGGTTTTAATTGTGATAGCTTGAACCGATACCTCCTCCTGAAAGTAGCAAAGTACATCATGTCATTCACCTACTCTAATCACCTCACTCGTTTGTCGGTCCTGAATAGCACAAAATTTAGAGTTAGAAATTACTTCACAATATATACCATCGCTTAATCGTGTAACCAAATTAAGCTGCAATGTAAAGAGGGAACATAAAGAAAGTTGCGAAGAACAATGTTAGGAGTCAAATGCACAACTTCGACCTTTGTAGCAACAACATTCTGACCATTAGGAAGCCCAACATTGTGTGGAGGAACATCAACAATATTGGACAAACTTTTTCAAGTTTCCTGTAACATGATGTGAACATCCTATATCAATAATCCACTCACTATTAAAACGATTAGTCGAGGAATGCAGGGTACCAAAAACAGCCATAAGGGCCTGTCATTGTTCAGCGGTAAAACTAGGCTTATCCACGGTTGAAGCAGAAACAACAAAAGGAACCGAGGGAGTAGCATTGGCCTTTACGCGGCCCTTGGTGGATAAGCCCTTATTTTCTCCACGAGTCACTTGCTTTCCATTACCCTTTCTATATCTAAACCGCATACCAACCTAGAATGCCATGAACATTAAAGAAAGTGGAGATGTCATGCCTAGATTTTTCAAAATGGGAGCACACAAGAGATAACTGACTGCCTTATCCGGACAAGACACTGGCTTGGATTCCATATGTACCATAAATCCCGTAACTTCAGCATTCTCATCTTTGATAGGAGCAATCCCATGGTCCATCTCTTCTTGGGCAATGGTCTAAAATGCCCTATTGAGAAATGGAAGAGGATCTTGGGAGAGATGAGTTAACCTAGACGCAGCATAATAATCTGAGTAAAGGCCAAGCAAAAACTGTTGAAGTCGATCATTCTCACGCCTAGCAGCATGTTTTTTACCAACATCACAAACACATTTACCACATTCACAAAATATAAGAGACTCATATTTATCCAATTCATCCCAAAGCATAGATAACTTACTGAAATACACCGAAACAACCGTGTTTTTGGTTTGCTTACATCGGTTAATTTCAGATTTAAGTTGCTAAATATGGGGTTCGTTAATGATGCAAAATCTTTCATGCAAATAATCCCAATAGCATTGCCATAGTTAAACAACATGGATTTTACCTCAGTGTCAATTGTATTTGTGAACCATGAAACTAGCATATAATGATTGGTAACCCAATCATCTATGGTGGCAGGAGGTTCAGGACCTTTGATGGAACCGTCCAAGAAGCCAAACTTGTGGCGTGAAGAGAGAGCAACCGTGATGGAATGAGCCCAATCATTGAAGTTATCTAGCTTAAGTCGAATGGGTGTAAGAAAGTCACCAGGACGATCTTGCGGTCCCAAAAAGAAAGGAGAAGATGGCGATAATGTCATGATTAATCATCGTTGGCTTGGGAGAAAAAAAAATATGAAGCTAACCCTAGCTCTTATACTATGATAAGAATTAATTAATGGAGAATAATCTGTCTATTTCATTCATCAGCATTGCATACATATACATCATCAATCTATCAGAATGAGGCAGCAAAAAAAGGAAGAAAATCATATCTTTTGAAGCCTAATTCTAGCTTAATATTGCTTGGTCAATCATATGTTTTCTAACCATATTTAAAGATTATCTTTACAAAGGATATATCCTAAATATATTCCTAATAGGAAGCCAGAGTAATGCAAGTTATTTCAAGGTAAATGTGGATGAGCAATGGTGCTAGCAGCCACGCATCTAGTATCCATTCTTCACTCAGAAACGCACAGACATATGCAGAAATTCAATATAGTAGAGTAGAAGATCATATTTTAATCTTAAAGTGTTGTGTGTATATCTTTACTTATAATGCTAATACTTTTGTAGGCTTAAGTTGTTTGTTAGAATGCATTATATATTGCAACGACCCAGATTTTTAATCGTTTTTTTTTACATTTATTTTGGTTTTAAAATGTTGATTTGAGAATATAAAAGGATTTTATTTATTTATTAAAACTAAGTTGGGCATATAATTTGTATTAAATTATAAACAAGCTCGTAACGTCATGAAAGTTAGTAATATTACGTTTTAAACTTCAATTGAATATACAAAATCCAATTTAAGTCAGAATTCTTTGAAACAAGAAACGTCTGAATCTATTTGATTATAATTTTATAATGCAAGAGAAAAATTGAGATTTCATATTTTAGATTTTTAGTTATGACTAAATCAAATTTTCAAATAGTCGCTATGGAATCGTTTATAAATTATAACATTTTATTTATAAAATATCGTTTTAACCTGGAATTTCATATAAATAGTTTCTGAATGGTTATATATACTAATGGGATATAATGGAAGTTAATAGAGCTTTAAAATATCAGTTTAATGTTGATTTGGCAGAAATGTGAATTCTATATTAATATACTCGAGTTAAAAATAGTCAGTTTTGAAACAGTGACGGATTTCAACGAAATCAGTTTCATTGGATCTGTAACGTTAAATTATTGTATGAAAATAAATTTTGTGGTGATCTGTTGTCGTATATGACCTCAGTAGCCATAAAAGCATAACTATTTTCCTCAAAGTTTAATTAAATGAATTTAATTAAGAGGTATTTGTGTATAAATCGAGCTAATGATCAAATTAAAACGCGGGACCTATTCTGTTGAATTCGTATTGACATTTAGAGTCAGGATATATATGGTTTGTTATTTTTGGAGGCCAACTATTTGGTATCTAATTATAAGGATGTTTTGCGTGTAAAATATCGTTCTGGGTGAACAGTCTCGGAATGCGACAAAACTTGTGCCCTTGGATCTGTATTAGTAAGTTATTATAGGATTTTGATGTTTCATGTCGGTCAGACTTACCATTTGATCTTGGCAACGACAAACGTCTAGATTTTTATTAATCTTTTTATCAATTTAAAATGAATCTTAAAAATAACCAATTTTCAAATGACTTCGGAATTCAACGAAGCTAATTTATTAAATCCTCAGTGATTAATTATTGTAAGATTTCAAGTTTCAAGATTTTTGGAGTTAATATGTGATCGTACGCAATTTATATCGATGGTTTCATTGTAGATGGCTAATGAAGTAGTGGTCGCGATGGAGTTAGGGGGTCGAGTTGGAGAAGTTGGAATTTGAGGTGTAGTGAAAGGGAGTTCAATGGTGAAGCCCAATTGTTGAACGTTGGCTTATAGATGCAGTTAGGGTAGTGGGAAGTAGCCGACAAAAGGGCAGCGAAGCTACAGATTGCGCGGGTTTAAGGAAGGGGGAAGATGGATTAATTTGGTAATTAGATACTAATTAAATGATTAAAATGGTTAATGATATTTGATTCAGTTATATCTTGTAACAACAATATTATTTTCATACGTGAACTGAATTGAACGGAACAAGCAACATTGGAATCGTAGTGACGAAGGCTACACATAAGAACTGGTTTGAAGAGATTCAGAGCTAACTGGATTTTTGTATTTTTTTCAAACGCTCATTTGAAACTATATAAATCGATTGGAAATCATCGATCGAAATCAAAATGTGAGTTAACTCTCACGCTTTCTGAAATACTATGATGTGAGGAAATTCACATATTAAAATTTACCGTTGATAGTATAAATTGGATGTTTGGATGTTCAATATTTGATTGTTTGATTGTTGATTGACATTATTTATATTCCTAATATTTAAATGCTTTAGATTAAAGTTATCTATTTCATATGAATTAGTAAATGATATTATGAGCTGTGATGCAGGAAAAACAGGTTGGAGGGATCCAACTGGATTCTTAAAATATTTTGTATGTTACTTGTTTTATACTATTCATATATGAATTGTTTAACCCCGAGTAATGTTAAATCCTATTTGGAAGATTGATGGTTGAATTAGATTCAACGTTGATGTTTTATGAATCAAGAGACAGTATTGATTAAGTGATTGACAACAAATGGCCTAAAATCCATTATAAGACGTTGATTTGCTGTTAGGTGAATTGACTAAATTTAAGTTATAAAAAATTATTTTTATAACTAAATCAAGGCTTTCAATTATATTTTTAAATAAATCGATATTTAAAATTTTGTTTTTATAAAGTATTTTGAAGTAATTTATATAGTGAATTCTTACGCTTAATAAATTTTATAAGCAATGAAGTCAGAAATTAACCTACGAGTTAATAATTTGGAATAATTGTTTTTAATAAACAATTATGCGATAATATTAAATTAATTAAGTTATTAATTAATTTAAGAGGAAGTATTAGTGGAAATCAGTTAACAAGTTAACTGATGTTTTCAAGTTTACTAAGTCAATTGCTTAATTAAAATCATTTATTAGATTAATTTGTTATAATTAGTCTAATGGAAATGGTTTGACAATTAGTTGTTTAAAACGTAATAATATTTATTAAAGGCTAATTAATCTTTTAATTAACGATGTTTAAAAGATATTTATTGAGTTGTTTATTATTGATGAAGTTAATTGTTATTTTAATAAGATTTTAAAAAAAGAAATTTACTGTTTATTCCAGTTAATCATGTAGTAAACTACTTTTACTTTAGTTAATGATGAAGTTAATTATTTTAATTAATAATAATTAAAGTTATTACTTTTTAATTGAAATTCATTTAAGAAAGTAATCGAGTTTGTAATGAAATCTAGTTGAATTTTGAAAAGAGTTTACGAAGGGATTCTATAATAAATACGAGTTTTATAAACAAAATTTATAAAAAGATTTTAAAGTAATCCGATAGTTTAAGATAAATGTTTTACTTATTATTTGAATTAAGTAAAAAAGAATCGAGATAAAAAGGAGGTTTTCAAGAATGCAATGGAATATGTTTAAAGGGTTTTATATTAAACATAAGTTTTATAAACAAGGTTTATAAAAGAGGTGTGAAGCTAAAGCATTGATTTTAAACAAGTGTTGCTTAATAATGAAATTAAGTAAAATGATTTCTATTGGAAAGAGACTTTCAAAAATGAAAAGGAAGGTTGACTAATGAATTGGTGCAAATGGATTGTGTACAGATTCGATAAACGGAATTTAAAATGGAACCAAGTTGTAAATAAATTTATAAAGAGATTTAAACCAAGAGTTTGTGTTTATTAAGAGACTTACTTAATCAATGAGTTAAGTAAAAATAGTTATATTTGAAAGGAAAGCTTTTAATTCAAGAAATGGTTCATAAAACCATATTTTAAATGAAATAGTTAAATGAGAATTTTTGATATCAGAGTTAATATCTGATTTTGAGTTACAAACTCGTATCTATCGTAAGATAAGAACGTTGTTGATCAAGGTCCAAGAGGTGAATAAAAATTCCCCAACTTGAACGACTTCAGAGTCATCTGAGGATGATATTAGTTTGTAATAGTAAAGATGTTAGAAGTATTTGTTATTTCCATAAGAGAAATAATATTGCAACATTATTTTCAAGGTTTTGAAATATAATAGAACTGTGGGGTTTTATGTTTAGCAATGTATTATTTGACATTGTTGACCCAAATATGAAGTGTAACTATGCTTATACCATTCAATTAAGTATATAGCACTATTTTTGTAATGAAAATAGTATGATTCTATGAATACACTTATTTGGAGAAATAAGTAAATGCCTTTGGTTTTAGGGAAATGTAAACGAGAGGTTATACGGGTTTGG
Source organism: Allium sativum (assembly GCA_030737875.1). Classification (NCBI taxonomy): domain Eukaryota; kingdom Viridiplantae; phylum Streptophyta; class Magnoliopsida; order Asparagales; family Amaryllidaceae; genus Allium; species Allium sativum. The sequence goes on along the minus strand of CM060910.1, from coordinate 325,524,080 downwards.
AAACGGAAATGGAAGTTGGAAATTAAATTATTATTTCCATATTCGCTATTGTAAACTTTAATCTACAAAGTTTGAAGTTAAATTAAGGTCGTTAAGGTTATATAATAAAGAATATGTCACTTGACATTGTTTTGGCCCAAATAAGAATTGTTACTTAGATTTATACCATTGGATTAGGTATATATAGTAATATTTCCAAAGTAAAGGAAATTAAAGAGATTTTGTGAATATATAGCGATATTTCCAAAGTAAAGGAAATAGAAAATGGGTTTGTAAAAATATAGAGATATTTTTGAAGTAATAAAATATAAAAGGGGATTTACGCATATTGTGAGGAGATAAGTATTGGTTATTGTTTTCAAAATAACGAAAACAGGAGAGATTTGCGAATATAATTATCCAAGTTGAGATAAGTATATGTATTCGATTTTTAAGAATCGATGGAATGATTTTAATGAATGATGTTAAAAGGGCCTGAGCTGTTGATGTACTTGGCCATATTGTTTTTGATTTAATAGTTAAAAACATGGCTATCAACAAATATCCCTTTTGGACTATTGACATGTTAATTCGAGGAGATCGGGATGAGAACTGGACCTAAAACCACTTTGAACTGATTTGCTTTCGAGAACTAACATTGCAGGGATACTTATGAGATAATTTGAAGGTATTGATCTTGAACGCGAGAGGGATGCTCGTTGATGTCTCTGGTTAATACCAGGATTAAACTTGTAGAAGTAAATCTCGACGTCTTGAGGTGTCTTCAGTTTCGTTCAGTCTCAGAACGAACTTATATGGACGAATGTCTGGTAGAATGTTTTCTAGAATCACGTAAGTTGATTTTTACAACTATACCAAGTATGGTTGCGGAGAAGGTGACTTCTTTTAGCTTAACACCTAGAGTATATTTATGCAAATCTATTAGTGATTTGCGGATCTGACGATGTGGTATTCAAAGTTTGAATGGTTGTTCTGAAAAGGTAATCGTAACCTCAAGCCTCATCCGCCGGGAAATGACTAAGGCAACATGGCTATGTGGGTCATACCCAATATGGTATATCATCTTCTGATCTAGAGAAACCAATTGTCCCTATTTTTGTATGCTTCACAATGATACGGTTACTGATCCCAACTGTTGGTGATGTTATATTCAGTACACACAAGTTTAATAGTGGTCGGTCATGTGTAACCAGGTTGCAAGATGTTCTTGTTGAACTCTAGTGTTCCATCTCTAGAGGACACTAACCATAAGGTGATTCCATACCTAGTCATGTTGGAAATCCAAACTCCAATACGAGCCGTACGTTTTTAATTGTATACAATATATGTTGGAAAGTGAGATGCAAGCTTTCTGGCTATATTCCTATTTTATTTGTGGAATGATACACATTATTATAAAATCATTGGATTTTGATATAAAAAATGATTTGGTTATCGTAAGGTTAAAACACAAGTCATGTTTATGTGTGGGTGTGTTTTACAAGAGTTCCATTATTTCAAAGGATTTTCTAAAGTTAAGCAAGATGTTTGTGTTGTGAGTTTTATCACTAAAAGTGTTCCAGACTGATCCGAGATGATTTTGCTTTACTTCGAAATGTGCTCGGGTCAGAGCTTAAGGGGAGGAGCTGGAGTCGAGACGTATTCCCGTATTTTTTGGTATTAATTTATTCCCACCGCATGTGCTGTATTATCAAATTGTATAATCTGATTTAGTGTATACTCTGATTGTATTGTCATATATATACAATTTTCTTTTTATGTAAAGAGTATTGATATATTATATTTTATTCGTTCCCCTGTGATATTCTTGTCTACTCTGATTCCGTAGTGTTGTTATTCTTCTTTTTCTATTCTAATATTTATTTCTTCTTTTCACCCTCTAACCTCTTTCTTACTAAAGATTCGTATTTCCGTGCAATTTAGGTTAGACGTGAGTTGAAATTAGTTGATTCAAAGGGTATGGATTTGCATGCCTTTACATTTGGTATCAGAGCATAAGGTTGTGTAATAACCTTGGCTCTGTGGTTTTACTCAATAGAGATGGGATTAGCAATACCCTAGATTGAGTTTGAGTATGTATATATGAGAGAGCGTACTTGTCAGTGTTATGAAAATGGTTTTATATTGTGTTGGTTGGTTTATTGAGTGGCGTATAAATTCCAAATCGAGGCGTTTAGCTGACGTGGTCGAAAGAGATTTCTAAACACGTGAATAAGAAAAATTGACATAATATTGTTTTAAGTGGGTAAATGAAATAATTTTACCCAAAATTATATTATGATATAAAGGAATAATTTTCTGAAATTATTTATGTAGTTGGTTGTTGTTATTATAATCAAATGAGATTATAACAGTGAGATGGTTATATATAAAACAAATAAAATTTGCATAAAAATGGAATATACAAATGAGTCAAATTAAATTTGGATTTAGACAAGAATTGAGGATATAAATCCCAGATGTTTAGAATTTTTTCTGAAGTATTTTTAAGTAATATAGCATTACTTTGAAGGAATTTTGAATAAGAATAGTTTTAATGGATTTTGGAAATAATAAAGCACTGAACTCACTTCAGTTGCTGGAAAATAATTCCGATGATGATCCCGACATCATCGGTGTTCATTTTCGAGTTTTGAAGTGACGGATTGCCATCATAATAATTAGCTAATGGAAAGATGTTTGAGAAAATAAGTTTTAAAATTCAAATGTAATATAGCATTACTTTGAAGGAATTTTGAATAAGAATTGTTTTAATGGATTTTTCAAATAATAAAGCACTGGACTCACTTTAATTGCTGGAAAATAATTCCGATGATGATCCAGACATCATCGGTGTTCATTTTCGAGTTTCGACGTGACGGATTGCTATCATAATAATTTGCTAATGGAAAGATGTTTGAGAAAACAAGTTTTAAAAATTCAAATGTTTTGAATTTGCAGATGATTATAAATATATGTGTATGATTTATGATTTCAAACTGATTTGAAATAAAAGCCAGGAACTAGGATTCTGAATTTAAATTTAACTTGTGCAAGTGAAATGGATTGGAATGGTAAAAGTAAATCAAACAGATTAAAATTTAACTTAAGTTTAGTTAAATGAAATGGAAGGGTTTAAGGAAATTAAATTGTGTTGCTTATAAATTAAAAGTGACTAAATTGATTTAAAATCAGTATGGATGAATATGGATGTATAGGTGTATGGGTTGTGAATTGAATATAAGATATTGGTTGAGAATCATTCAAAACTGAATGAAATTGTATATAGACAGAATGAAATGAATAAATGAGTGATTATTTAAAACTTCATATATCGAGGCTCACTTGTTTGAATTGAGTAAGCACAGGTACTTGGAGCCATTGGCTTGGGTTTAGTTGAGTTTTTGATTGCTTATATATGAAGCGAGTTCACTTAATAAAGCTTACATAAGGTACGCCTATGCAAAATATAAAATTTAGTATATGAATTGGGTTTTCTGACCGTGTGGGTCGATGTATACATATTTATTTCTCTTGTTATATTGCGAATGTCCCTCCTTACAAGAGAGACTCTGCCGATTTTTTTCGAAAATTTAAGGTGTTAGAAAAATTTCAAAATTTTTGTTAACATAAATAAATTGGGGTGTTGATTGAAACTAACTGGATCAGTTGGAATTAAAAGTTTAGAAAGTAGAATATGAGATTTTAACTAAGTAGATTTATGAAAAATTAATAGGTTTGGAGTATTTTTCCAGCCTTAGTAATTTCGGGAACGAAATTCTTTTAAGTGCGAAGGAATGTAACGACCTGGATTTTTAGTCATTTAATTTTGAACATTTTTTTTTAAATGTTGTATTGGAAATACAAAAGGAATTTTATAAGGAATTAGTTAATTAAACAACATTTGAACGTATAATTTATAAATCTAATTAAACATGAGCTCGCAACATCGCTGTAGTCCGTAATTTTACGATTTGAACTTCAATTAAGTGTACAAGAACCAATATAAGTCGAAATACTTTGAAAACATGAATCTTCCGATTCTATTGCATTATAGTTTTCTAATGAAAGAGAAAAATTAAGATTTCATCTTTTAGATTGTGACTTATGCCCAAATCAAATTTTCAGAAAGTCGTTGTATAATCATTTATGAACCATAACGATTTATTAAATAAAATAAAAGGATTTAATAAATCAGATATTGATTTAACTCAAAATTCAAGATGTTGAGCTTAAATCCAAACTAATTTATTTTGAAGTTATATAAGATTCTTTTCGAATATATGCGATAATAAAAATTTATTATCAATAGATTTGATTGTTTAGAAATCGATTTATATTATATTGATTTGATATGAAATTTAAGAATAGTCAATTTCCAAATGACCTCGAATTTCAACAAAACCAATTTTATAAAATCCGTAATGGTTAATTATTGTAAGTTTTCAAGTTTCACGTCAACTGGAGTTATTATTTGATCGTGGACGATATAAACACGTATCAATTTACGTTGTGGAATTAAAATAGGAGTTTTTCAAATGGTCTCAGATTTCGACGAAACCAGTTTCATCGTGTCCAGAATATTAAGGTATTGTAAGATTTCAAGTTTCAAGCCAATCAAAGTTGTTATGTGAGCGTGCGAAAAATAAATGTTCCTTATTTAAAATTGATGTATCATTAACAGTACCAAGTTTTAATAATATATGACGGTAAATTTGACACTTTATTTTTTGAGATTGTTATACAGGCTCCACTTTTGGTTAAGTGAGAGACAATTTTAATGGGACTCCTCCTTAATTTTTATTTGTTAAGGGGGATTTGATTTTTAAAAAATAAAAACGAAACTAGAATAAACTACCCCTGACTATCATGTGTTTTGGTAAACCATAAACTTTAAAATTCTCCACAGTTTGATCAAAAGGAAACCATGCTCGTAAAAATCAAAAGAAATTATGTACTGCTTTCTACTTCGTCCAAATCCAGATCATTACCTGATCATTACCAGTGCGTTAATATGTCCTCGTCTCAATTATGGATTTCGATTATATATATTCGATCAAAATTTCGTTTATTCATCTATTTTAAATTAAACAATCCAATTTTGATACGATGTTACATTTACTTACCTGATCCGATTTCTTCTGATCACCCATACAACTTTCTTGTGCCTTAATTGTATTAATTATTTTCATTTTTTATTTCATATCAAATATTGAATTGTACTTATTAATTAGGGTTTAGGTTTTAAGGTTTACATTAAAGAGTATTATATGGTTAATATTGAAAATTTTATTTACATGTTTAAAATGAGGTTAATTTGTTTTGTTTCTTTGATAACAATTGTACAATAAAGTGAAAATGTAACCCACTGATCAAAAATGGAGTCCCTCGTCGACTTTTTAAGTTTCATGATTGCTAAATGCAAACCAAGTTTATTTAATGCACACTAATATATGATCATTATATCCTTTGTGTGTATTAAATGGAAGAAACCCTAATAAATGCTTCGGTGTGTATTACGAAATCCTAACAAATGTTTTGTGTGTCAGAAAACTAGGTTACACAAAGATTATACAGTGAAAATATTAAATATTTACACAAAAAACTTGTAACAACCCGAAAATCTGGGCCAGTTTAAAATTTTTATTTTAGCAATTTTAGCGAATTTTGAATATTTAAAATAGATTATTTTAAATAATATCGACGAGAAATTTATTTTGAATAGAATTCGAACGTATATATTATATACACCGTCGTTAGAGTATAAATATTTATATATAATTATAAATAGAATTGAAAATGGCGCGGTAGTTCGATAATTCGATTTCAAACTTCAATTGAACATACCGGGTGCAAAACAATCCGGACTTTAGTGAAACCAAAAATAATGGGATCTAATTGATAATATCTTTCCAACGAATCCGAATAATCGAAATTTCATAGCGGGGATCAAAAGATATGTCCAGTTGAAAATTCTGAATAGTCGCTATGGAATTCAGGCCCTTAAAAATGGACATTTTGCAAATGACCTCGGATCTCGACGAAACCAGTTTTGTTGGGTCCGCAGTGTCAAATTATTGCTAGGTTTCAAATTTCATAATTTTTCGAATCAATATGTGAGCATGGCTGAGGAAAACGTGTTTGATCAGTTTTAGTTGATTTTAATCGACTGGAAATTGGCCATTTTTCTAACGGTCTCAGAATTCGACGAAACTAGTTTTGTTAGGACCGTATCGTCAATATGAAGCTAGAAAATATTTTTCGGGAATTTTTCTAGTTAGTATGTGGCCCCGGTAAATTGAAATGCGCGTTCAAATTCAATATATAGAGCTATATGTTGATTTTGACGAAAACTGATCGAAACGATCGAATCAGCTTGCGGTACATATCCCATTGTGTTCGGAATGGGGATATTTAGTTATGGACGACGGTCGGTGGGTTTGATTTGGGGTTCGTATGGAAAAGTTGCATTTTAGAATTAAAAATAGAATAAAATATATAAATTTATATAATACCCCCTCTTTCCCTTTTCCCCCGGTCAACCCTCCCCATATCTCGTTCGATCAGAAATTAAAAAAAAAACCCGTTGCCTCTTCCTCCCGTCGCCCCCTCAGACCTCGTCCGCCGCCCCGAGCCTCCGCCGCGCCAGAGACCGTCGTGACCCCCCTTTTTACCTCGACCTCCTCTCTCATGCCCCCCCTCTCTCGATCTGAAACCACGACCACCATTCAGCCACTGCCGACGATGACAGCCCCCTCCGCTGCGCCTGGCAACCACCATTCCCCTTCCCTAGCTCCTCCGCCCTCGTTGAAACCCCCATTCCCTCTCGAACCCGCGAGACCCGACCCCCCCCCCCTCAAAAACAAAATCGCGACCCTCCTATCACCCCCAAATCGAACGCTGCGCCACTGCCTCGACCTGCTCAGACCAACTCCGCCAGTTGTGGACCATTTCCCCCTTCCATTCACAGAAAGCGCTGTAAGCTTTTAATTTAATTTAATTTAAATGCTTAGTTTAGTTAATTAAATAGTGTTGTGTTTAAATTTCAGATTTTTGCAAAGATATGAGAAGAAATGATTTTTCTTTATAAAAGGATTTGACTTTTAATCGTATACAGTTAGATTTTTAAAATGCAAAAAGTTTAGATTTTTATATGTTGAACTTCGAAAGAAAAATATGATTTTTATATGTTGAACTTCGAAAGAAAAATATGATTTTTATATGTTGAACTTCGAAAGAAAAATATGATTTTTATATGTTGAACTTCGAAAGAAAAATATGATTTTTATATATTGAATAGCGAAGTAAAAATTCGATTTTTACATAGGTAGTGAAAGCGGGCGACGAAGGTAACAAAAAGGCGAGAGCGAAGAAGATTTATATCAAAGTAGAGTCAAGATGTTTGGATAGCTATCTGTGAGAACTTCTCACTCGAAATTTCTTTTCTAGTTATATATATATACTAGGATGCAGACGGTGCTTAGTAGCACCCGACACAACCGTCCACAGACCATGGACTTGTTTGCTTGGTTGCATAGATTAGTTATATGATTTGAATTTGGTTGTTTGGTGAATTTGATTGATGTGTGAATGGCGTGGGCCTTCACTAGACCGGGGATAAGGCTAGGCCTTGTCCCGTTTCTAGTATCAAGCCGTTATGCCGCCGAAATTTTCTAAAATAAGTTAGAAATATAAAAATATCATTTTATTTAAAGAATGAACTGAATAGAAATTCATATGTTGGAATAAAATGTTTTATCGTTAAAAATATAATTTTTAACGTGAATGTGAATAAATAAATATTCATTTACAAACCAAACGGTTTGTTTATGTACACCTGTTTGAAGGACATTGATTGGGTCGATAAATTTTACACATCGCCCAACTGCACAAATAAAAATATGCGTTTGATTGTTTGAAACCCCACACGGGTGTTGGGATGAAATTTGAAGTTCACTCATCCTGATTGATTAAATATGTCGATCGATTGATTGACAGGCTGTTATAAGCTTTAGATATCTATATTTGATGCTTATACAGTGTAGTGCACTTTGGTTGATGGTTGATTATTTTTCAATGCTATTATATGTGTGTAATGTATGAAGATCCATATAATTAACTTTATATGGTAATTGATTGGGCCTCATTCCAATTTGAAAAATAAAGAATATTATAAAATAAAAGTTCATGTGTTGACTGTACTCATCCGTTGAGATTAGTCATGTGTTGAACGAAATATTTTAATAATAAAGTTTACATCTTTATCAATATAAAATAAAAGTTCATGTGTTGACAGTTTCATCCATTGAGATTGGTCATGTGTTGAACGAAATATTTTAATAATAAAGTTTACATCTTTATCAGTATTTTGATAATAACAACCATTTTGAAAAAGAAATATTTGAAATAGGATATTTGAAAATAGGAATTTATGAAGCCGTGTTGATTAGATTGACGCCATTTTGACGTGAACGATATTTATATCTATTGAAAACGATTTCGAAATGAATTGAATATAAAACGATTTCGAAATGAATTGAATATAAAACGATTTCGAAATGAATTGAATATAAAACGATTTCGAAATGAATTGAATTGAAAACGATTTCGAAATGAATTGAATTGAAAATGATTTCGAAATGAATTGAATTGAAAACGATTTCGAAATGAATTGAATTGAAAACGATTTCGAAATGAATTGAATTGAAAACGATTTCGAAATGAATTGAATTGAAAACGATTTCGAAATAAATTGAATTGAAAACGATTTCGAAATGAATTGAAAACGAATTCAAATCGAATTGAAAGCGAATTGAAATGAATTCAAATTGAATTGAAATTTGAATTGAATAGAAATGAATTTTAAAACGAATTTATAAAGAAGAATTCAATTTTGATTTGAATTGAAATGGAAGTTGAAATTGCTTTTGTAACGAATTTAAAACAATTTATATAATTCGTTTTAAATAGAAATCGACGAAATATATATTATATATATAATATAATGGCCTGAATAGAACGCGCCGCGCCGCGGCAGTTCGTGAATTTCGACCATTTATTTCAAACGGACATTACGGGAGATCCGACCGTCGGATTCTCCTAAAACCGGAACCGTTGGGTTCGTATCGAAAAGAGCTTTCTAACGAATATTAGAAATTTGAAATCTAACGGTTGGATTTGGAGTTACGTCCAAATCAAATTTGAAAAAGGTCGCTGTAAGTGCAGTTCGATGGCCATTGATGGAAATCGACTGTACGGGCCTTGATAAAATTATTAAAAATAGTAATAATTTGTGTAAAATCATAAGAAATGATTTGTGAAGATTTGGGACGAAAAACTCCATATTTGAAAAGATAAAAATAGATTTTTATCGAAATGAACTAGTTTTGAACTAGAAACATAATTCTATTTATTTTTATATAAATAAATTGAATTTGAAAAGGGTTTTAAAAATAACCAGAATTTCCAATGATTGCATTGGAGTGGATTTGAATCGAAATTGTCTTCGGAATATTTCGATGTTGGAATTCATGATTATACACATGTTGTTATGGAAATTTGAAAGATATATATATATATATCGTTATTTCCAATACGACATTGGTTAATCGTAGAATTTGATATTGAATATAAGCCGATATATTTTCTATTCAGAGCCTTATATTGAATATCAAATGTGATTTGGGTTTGTCGTGAATGGTGTCTTCACTAACACTGTTCTTGAACCCAGTTGAGAAAAGATTAAATCTTTTTATTTAGATTTAATGAAGTGTACCAATTAAATGATATTTAATTGGAATTGAATTGGTATTGATTTTTGGGTTTATCGTGAACAGTGTTTTAAATAACACTTGTTCTTTAACCCGATAATTAATGGAATGTGATTTTGGGTTTATCGTGAACCGTGTTTTAAATGACACTGATTCTTTAACCCAGTCGAAGATTAAAACTAAGTGGAGTTTTAATGAATCTTTAATTAGATTGAAATGATCGAGAATGGAGTATCACCAGTTTTGCTCCAGGCGATAGTTAAATCTTTAATTAGATTTGAACGTGAAATGGTAAATGAATTTACCGATAACACCGTGGTGTTAGATATGAAGTACTACCCGTTTTACTTCATGGGATGAATAGGTCGGGATTGGGAAATTAAAACAAATGATTACTTCGGTAAAGTTCGTTAATCCCGACTAGTTTGAATTGATATTCAAAAGTAGATTAAAGAATAAATTAAAGAATTTATCTTTGATAAAATTAATGGGAACCTTTCCCTATGAATGTGAAATTTAGAAATTAACTGTCGGTTAGCCAAGCAGAATGGTTTTCTGGATATTGATTTGATGTTGGTTTCGGCCTTCGGGGTTAATATTTGGGGAATTATTCTCTTGATTAATTTACGGTTAATGACTGATGAATTGGAATGAGGCGTATGTTGTGTTTGTGTAACACTTATTTAAAATATACGCGAGTTATTCGGAAAGACCGGGTTTATCCCATTCTGAATAACTGATACGACGATAAGTCGAAGATGAAGACGATGGTCGAAGACCGGAAGTATTCACGTCGTTTGGATAATTACTGATGATCTTGATTGGGCTGTACACCCAAGAAGATGGAAACAGTTAGTGATCGTCCAGACGTACTTGGAGATCGATGGATATGCGGGGTACTAGGTGCCTCCGGTTTCGTTCAGACCCAGAACGGACTTGTAAATGGACCGTGTGTCTGACATTGGATTTTAGTCCGTGTGATTGATCTCTATTAAATATATATCTGTTTGGCGGCGGAGAATTTATTCTCTTGCTTAACGCCCTTCTCTGAGACGTACGAGCTCAGGGGTTATATATTGATGGATATCAAACGCATGGAGTGAATTGCCTGTGTGGCATGCCTAAGTGGCAATTGATCGAGGCTTCTGTTGAAAAGCAAAGTCTTGTGGTGATGATCAAAGCAAGGCCTTTGTGGCGTAGCTTTGTGTAACGTTTACTTCGCGTGTTTCACACCCGGTATGAACCAAAAACGGGAGACGGACCTCAGGGAGGGCATGCGTTTCCTTCTAGCTAAAAAGTGGCGTCAGTGGTTTTACACGCCCTGACGAGTTTGACTTATGTGATTGTTGCTGTTGCGAGGCGCCTCGGTTTGATCGGACGATCCGGGTCCGATGGAGTCATTTATTGGCTCATTTACGCCCCAAAGGACGGGGAAACGTAGTGTTCAGGCATTTTAATCCACATCGATGGACCGGCCCTGACGATCCAAGGGTCACTCGAGCTCTGATCCTGAGACATGGGCTAGATTGTCTCGAATCGGTTGAGGACTATCTTTTGCCTCGGTTCATAGACGGAAATCCAATTTCCAAATACGTGACTTTGCGATTTTGATTGTATAACCTATATACGGCGACATAGTGGTATGGGGCATTCATGCCGCCTAGGATTGATACTTATGATTTGAAGTTGTTTTATACACTATACACTTATAATAGTATCAAATGATTTGTTTTAAACGTATCAAGCATTCTTGGCTATTATAAGGTAAAAACCCTATCCTCCGGCTTGCGTTGCATTGTGTGATGGGAACTGGGTCTTATAATAGCTTCATTTTTCTTTATTTAGCATTGCGCTGTTTGTTTTATGCACTGGTATTCTTGGGAGGAAACCCGTTCCGTGTTATACGGCGTGGTCCCTTGATTTACCTAAAGATTTAAAATAAAGATTTATAACTGTTTTAGTTCTCACACCAGTCACATGACTGACCTGGAGTTTATTGTTTTAACCTAAACTCTGGGTGCCCTTATTTTGACACGGGCAGCTAGTAGTTTTGGTTTTTGCAGATTTATATTCACAGGATCCTGGTTTACAGCTGGAACGATATCCGGAAAGCTTTGTATCCGTATATCTCCTTCTAGTTGTGTATTGTATTATTTTCCGCTGCGATGTATTTAAATGTAATTTAAATCTCTGATATTTCTGTGTAATATTTATTCATACTCTGTATATTCTTGTAATCTGATGCATTGTTGTAATATACAGTGAAATGTTCTTCTGTATGTGTTCTGTTGTGGCTTGTTCTCGAACTATCCGACACTTTCCTTTACGGGGAAGTTACGGGTTTTCACAGTTGGTATCAGAGCTTTGGTTTGCAAAGCTAGAGAACAAAGCACATTAGAACCATACGAAAGAATTCATCAGATATTGGATTAGTAATATCCAATGGGAATGACTCGTTAGAAATGGGATCAGTAGTATCCTAGAACGAGCGTGAAGAGTATATTTTTAAAGTGAAAACATTTTTGTTTTGAAAATTTAAATCTTCTATTCGTATTTGATTATTTATTTCATATTGATTAGGACAGTCCAGTATATAGAGATTTTGCATATACGTCTTGCAAACGTGTGTTCGAAAGTTTAATATATTGGATAGATATAGCATCACACTCTAGTCGCCCGGAGAGAATTCTGATGATTGATGCATCATCATCAGAATTTATATTCAAGTGACGAAAGTGAGATTTCTATATATTTCCTATTGACTGGTGTGAGAACCAAAAATTAGATAGGGCCTATTGTTGTGAATTGGCACTAAAAACATGATTTTTGTGTATGTATTAAAATTATGAATTTGAAAAGCTAATCAACTAATTGATTGATGTTTGTGTTGTTTGCCTATTTGTTTGCTAATTTTGAACCATTAGGCCTAATAGCATCAAATAATGAATTATATTGAAATTTGGTCGCATTTGCTTGCATATACATATACTTACATTGAACAGGTCATAGCAAGGAGGCTAGAGCCGAAGAATAAAATTTGTTTGCCCGACAAATAGGTACATGTTTACTACATAATTTACTGTTTTGTTTGGGTGATGATGATTTTATGAGCCTATTGGCTAGCCGCTTGGCTTTTTCTTTTTCTTTTTGAGATCTGAAGGACCGGGGAAGCTATTTGAAATTCCCCGATGCTCCCGGTGCAGGGGAGGTTATGGCGAAATTTTTCAAAAATTTAGGGTGTTAGCCAAATTTTTGAAATTTTGAAAATTCTCAGAAACTAAAGAGTTGGAGAATGGAAGCCAGATCGAGCGTAGAGTTGATTAATCAAACCACTTTCGACTTTGTTCCTTTTCGGGGACGAAAAGTTTTAAGTGGGGGAGATTGTAACAACCCGAAAATCTGGGCCAGTTTAAAATTTTTATTTTAGCAATTTTAGCGAATTTTGAATATTTAAAATAGATTATTTTAAATAGTATCGACGAGAAATTTATTTTGAATAGAATTCGAACGTATATATTATATACGCCGTCGTTAGAGTATAAATATTTATATATAATTATAAATAGAATTGAAAATGGCGCGGTAGTTCGATAATTCGATTTCAAACTTCAATTGAACATACCGGGTGCAAAACAATCCGGACTTTAGTGAAACAAAAAATAATGGGATCTAATTGATAATATCTTTCTAACGAATCCGAATAATCGAAATTTCATAGCGGGGATCAAAAGATATGTCCAGTTGAAAATTCTGAATAGTCGCTATGGAATTCAGGCCCTTAAAAATGGACATTTTGCAAATGACCTCGGATCTCGACGAAACTAGTTTTGTTGGGTCCGCAGTGTCAAATTATTGCTAGGTTTCAAATTTCATAATTTTTCGAATCAATATGTGAGCGTGGCTGAGGAAAACGTGTTTGACCAGTTTCAGTTGATTTTAATCGACTGGAAATTGGCCATTTTTCTAACGGTCTCAGAATTCGACGAAACTAGTTTTGTTAGGACCGTATCGTCAATACGAAACTAGAAAATATTTTTCGGGAATTTTTCTAGTTAGTATGTGGCCCCGGTAAATTGAAATGCGCGTTCAAATTCAATATATAGAGCTATATGTTGATTTTGACGAAAACTGATCGAAACGATCGAATCAGCTTGCGGTACATATCCCATTGTGTTCGGAATGGGGATATTTAGTTATGGACGACAGTCGGTGGGTTTGATTTGGGGTTCGTATGGAAAAGTTGCATTTTAGAATTAAAAATAGAATAAAATATATAAATTTATATAATACCCCCTCTTTCCCTTTTCCCCCGGTCAACCCTCCCCATATCTCGTTCGATCAGAAATTAAAAAAAAACCCCGTTGCCTCTTCCTCCCGTCGCCCCCTCAGACCTCGTCCGCCGCCCCGAGCCTCCGCCGCGCCAGAGACCGTCGTGACCCCCCTTTTTACCTCGACCTCCTCTCTCATGCCCCCCCTCTCTCGATCTGAAACCGCGACCACCATTCAACCACTGCCGACGATGACAGCCCCCTCCGCTGCGCCTGGCAACCACCATTCCCCTTCCCTAGCTCCTCCGCCCTCGTTGAAACCCCCATTCCCTCTCGAACCCGCGAGACCCGACCCCCCCCGCCCTCAAAAACAAAATCGCGACCCTCCTATCACCCCCAAATCGAACGCTGCGCCACTGCCTCGACCTGCTCAGACCAACTCCGCCAGTTGTGGACCATTTCCCCCTTCCATTCGCAGAAAGCGCTGTAAGCTTTTAATTTAATTTAATTTAAATGCTTAGTTTAGTTAATTAAATAGTGTTGTGTTTAAATTTCAGATTTTTGCAAAGATATGAAAAGAAATGATTTTTCTTTATAAAAGGATTTGACTTTTAATCATATACAGTTAGATTTTTAAAATGCAAAAAGTTTAGATTTTTATATGTTGAACTTCGAAAGAAAAATATGATTTTTATATGTTGAACTTCGAAAGAAAAATATGATTTTTATATGTTGAACTTTGAAAGAAAAATATGATTTTTATATGTTGAACTTCGAAAGAAAAATATGATTTTTATATATTGAATAGCGAAGTAAAAATTCGATTTTTACATAGGTAGTGAAAGCGGGCGACGAAGGTAACAAAAAGGCGAGAGCGAAGAAGATTTATATCAAAGTAGAGTCAAGATGTTTGGATAGCTATCTGTGAGAACTTCTCACTCGAAATTTCTTTTCTAGTTATATATATATACTAGGATGCAGACGGTGCTTAGTAGCACCCGACACAACCGTCCACAGACCATGGACTTGTTTGCTTGGTTGCATAGATTAGTTATATGATTTGAATTTGGTTGTTTGGTGAATTTGATTGATGTGTGAATGGCGTGGGCCTTCACTAGACCGGGGATAAGGCTAGGCCTTGTCCCGTTTCTAGTATCGTGCCGTTATGCCGCCGAAATTTTCTAAAATAAGTTAGAAATATAAAAATATCATTTTATTTAAAGAATGAACTGAATAGAAATTCATATGTTGGAATAAAATGTTTTATCGTTAAAAATATAATTTTTAACGTGAATGTGAATAAATAAATATTCATTTACAAACCAGACGGTTTGTTTATGTACACCTGTTTGAAGGACATTGATTGGGTCGATAAATTTTACACATCGCCCAACTGCACAAATAAAAATATGCGTTTGATTGTTTGAAACCCCACACGGGTGTTGGGATGAAATTTGAAGTTCACTCATCCTGATTGATTAAATATGTCGATCGATTGATTGACAGGCTGTTATAAGCGTTAGATATCTATATTTGATGCTTATACAGTGTAGTGCACTTTGGTTGATGGTTGATTATTTTTCAATGCTATTATATGTGTGTAATGTATGAAGATCCATATAATTAACTTTATATGGTAATTGATTGGGCCTCATTCCAATTTGAAAAATAAAGAATATTATAAAATAAAAGTTCATGTGTTGACTGTACTCATCCGTTGAGATTAGTCATGTGTTGAACGAAATATTTTAATAATAAAGTTTACATCTTTATCAATATAAAATAAAAGTTCATGTGTTGACAGTTTCATCCATTGAGATTGGTCATGTGTTGAACGAAATATTTTAATAATAAAGTTTACATCTTTATCAGTATTTTGATAATAACAACCATTTTGAAAAAGAAATATTTGAAATAGGATATTTGAAAATAGAAATTTATGAAGCCGTGTTGATTAGATTGACGCCATTTTGACGTGAACGATATTTATATCGATTGAAAATGATTTCGAAATGAATTGAATATAAAACGATTTCGAAATGAATTGAATATAAAACGATTTCGAAATGAATTGAATATAAAACGATTTCGAAATGAATTGAATTGAAAACGATTTCGAAATGAATTGAATTGAAAACGATTTCGAAATGAATTGAATTGAAAACGATTTCGAAATGAATTGATTTGAAAACGATTTCGAAATGAATTGAATTGAAAACGATTTCGAAATGAATTGAATTGAAAACGATTTCGAAATGAATTGAATTGAAAACGATTTCGAAATAAATTGAATTGAAAACGATTTCGAAATGAATTGAAAACGAATTCAAATTGAATTGAAAGCGAATTGAAATGAATTCAAATTGAATTGAAATTTGAATTGAATAGAAATGAATTTTAAAACGAATTTATAAAGAAGAATTCAATTTTGATTTGAATTGAAATGGAAGTTGAAATTGCTTTTGAAACGAATTTAAAACAATTTGTATAATTCGTTTTAAATAGAAATCGACGAAATATATATTATATATATAATATAATGGCCTGAATAGAACGCGCCGCGCCGCGGCAGTTCGTGAATTTCGACCATTTATTTCAAACGGACATTACGGGAGATCCGACCGTCGGATTCTCCTAAAACCGGAACCGTTGGGTTCGTATCGAAAAGAGCTTTCTAACGAATATTAGAAATTTGAAATCTAACGGTTGGATTTGGAGTTACGTCCAAATCAAATTTGAAAAAGGTCGCTGTAAGTGCAGTTCGATGGCCATTGATGGAAATCGACTGTACGGGCCTTGATAAAATTATTAAAAATAGTAATAATTTGTGTAAAATCATAAGAAATGATTTGTGAAGATTTGGGACGAAAAACTCCATATTTGAAAAGATAAAAATAGATTTTTATCGAAATGAACTAGTTTTGAACTAGAAACATAATTCTATTTATTTTTATATAAATAAATTGAATTTGAAAAGGGTTTTAAAAATAACCAGAATTTCCAATGATTGCATTGGAGTGGATTTGAATCGAAATTGTCTTCGGAATATTTCGATGTTGGAATTCGTGATTATACACATGTTGTTATGGAAATTTGAAAGATATATATATATATCGTTATTTCCAATACGACATTGGTTAATCGTAGAATTTGATATCGAATATAAGCCGATATATTTTCTATTCAGAGCCTTATATTGAATATCAAATGTGATTTGGGTTTGTCGTGAATGGTGTCTTCACTAACACTGTTCTTGAACCCAGTTGAGAAAAGATTAAATCTTTTTATTTAGATTTAATGAAGTGTACCAATTAAATGATATTTAATTGGAATTGAATTGGTATTGATTTTTGGGTTTATCGTGAACAGTGTTTTAAATAACACTTGTTCTTTAACCCGATAATTAATGGAATGTGATTTTGGGTTTATCGTGAACCGTGTTTTAAATGACACTGATTCTTTAACCCAGTCGAAGATTAAAACTAAGTGGAGTTTTAATGAATCTTTAATTAGATTGAAATGATCGAGAATGGAGTATCACCAGTTTTGCTCCAGGCGATAGTTAAATCTTTAATTAGATTTGAACGTGAAATGGTAATTGAATTTACCGATAACACCGTGGTGTTAGATATGAAGTACTACCCGTTTTACTTCATGGGATGAATAGGTTGGGATTGGGAAATTAAAACAAATGATTACTTCGGTAAAGTTCGTTAATCCCGACTAGTTTGAATTGATATTCAAAAGTAGATTAAAGAATAAATTAAAGAATTTATCTTTGATAAAATTAATGGGAACCTTTCCCTATGAATGTGAAATTTAGAAATTAACTGTCGGTTAGCCAAGCAGAATGGTTTTCTGGATATTGATCTGATGTTGGTTTCGGCCTTCGGGGTTAATATTTGGGGAATTATTCTCTTGATTAATTTACGGTTAATGACTGATGAATTGGAATGAGGCGTATGTTGTGTTTGTGTAACACTTATTTAAAATATACGCGAGTTATTCGGAAAGACCGGGTTTATCCCATTCTGAATAACTGATACGACGATAAGTCGAAGATGAAGACGATGGTCGAAGACCGGAAGTCTTCACGTCGTTTGGATAATTACTGATGATCTTGATTGGGCTGTACACCCAAGAAGATGGAAACAGTTAGTGATCGTCCAGACGTACTTGGAGATCGATGGATATGCGGGGTACTAGGTGCCTCCGGTTTCGTTCAGACCCAGAACGGACTTGTAAATGGACCGTGTGTCTGACATTGGATTTTAGTCCGTGTGATTGATCTCTATTAAATATATATCTGTTTGGCGGCGGAGAATTTATTCTCTTGCTTAACGCCCTTCTCTGAGACGTACGAGCTCAGGGGTTATATATTGATGGATATCAAACGCATGGAGTGAATTGCCTGTGTGGCATGCCTAAGTGGCAATTGATCGAGGCTTCTGTTGAAAAGCAAAGTCTTGTGGTGATGATCAAAGCAAGGCCTTTGTGGCGTAGCTTTGTATAACGTTTACTTCGCGTGTTTCACACCCGGTATGAACCAAAAACGGGAGACGGACCTCAGGGAGGGCATGCGTTTCCTTCTAGCTAAAAAGTGGCGTCAGTGGTTTTACACGCCCTGACGAGTTTGACTTATGTGGTTGTTGCTGTTGCGAGGCGCCTCGGTTTGATCGGACGATCCGGGTCCGATGGAGTCATTTATTGGCTCATTTACGCCCCAAAAGGCGGGGAAACGTAGTGTTCAGGCATTTTAATCCACATCGGTGGACCGACCCTGACGATCCAAGGGTCACTCGAGCTCTGATCCTGAGACATGGGCTAGATTGTCTCGAATCGGTTGAGGACTATCTTTTGCCTCGGTTCATAGACGGAAATCCAATTTCCAAATACGTGACTTTGCGATTTTGATTGTATAACCTATATACGGCGACATAGTGGTATGGGGCATTCATGCCGCCTAGGATTGATACTTATGATTTGAAGTTGTTTTATACACTATACACTTATAATAGTATCAAATGATTTGTTTTAAACGTATCAAGCATTCTTGGCTATTATAAGGTAAAAACCCTATCCTCCGGCTTGCGTTGCATTGTGTGATGGGAACTGGGTCTTATAATAGCTTCATTTTTCTTTATTTAGCATTGCGCTGTTTGTTTTATGCACTGGTATTCTTGGGAGGAAACCCGTTCCGTGTTATACGGCGTGGTCCCTTGATTTACCTAAAGATTTAAAATAAAGATTTATAACTGTTTTAGTTCTCACACCAGTCACATGACTGACCTGGAGTTTATTGTTTTAACCTAAACTCTGGGTGCCCTTATTTTGACACGGGCAGCTAGTAGTTTTGGTTTTTGCAGATTTATATTCACAGGATCCTGGTTTACAGCTGGAACGATATCCGAAAAGCTTTGTATCCGTATATCTCCTTCTAGTTGTGTATTGTATTATTTTCCGCTGCGATGTATTTAAATGTAATTTAAATCTCTGATATTTCTGTGTAATATTTATTCATACTCTGTATATTCTTGTAATCTGATGCATTGTTGTAATATACAGTGAAATGTTCTTCTGTATGTGTTCTGTTGTGGCTTGTTCTCGAACTATCCGACACTTTCCTTTACGGGGAAGTTACGGGTTTTCACAAAACTAGGTTATACGGTGACTTTATCCAAAAAAGTAGAAGGACATTGCAATAATAGGGTGCATCTATTGCCACCCCTTGTTTTTCTCTTCACCCCCATTGAAAATTTTAAAATTTTAGTTCCAATTATACCCCTGAACGATTAGTTAGATACCCTATTCAACATGACTATTCATCTTCCATTCTCATCTTCATCTCCATCTCTCGATTTTACCTATCAAAATTATTATGGAAGATAGAAGCAGTGAGATGGTTACAGGCTTTACAAACATGCCAAATTATACTATGGTTTATCGACGTTAAAATAACAAGCTTCAACATGCCAATATCCCAAAACTTTATTAGTTTCAATATAGAACAAACGTTGCTAACCAACTTAACAATTTCAACATATCAACTTGCTAAAATAGAAACAAACATGACAAGATTCCTACACCTGCAAATTCTGAAGTTTGTAAAGTAAGAGGGAGAAGTGAGAACAACGAAGTATAACTTGAAGGAAAAGGAAAAATAGTGTAAATAAGATATTATGGTTATTTTGAGTATAAACGGGGTGCGTTGAAGAAAAAACGGGGTGTGCTGTTTATTTTGTGATTAGCGGGGTGCAAAGAGGAAACATGGGGTGGCAATAGACGCACCTGCAATCATATTTGCAAACTGATTCAGGCAGCTCCGTTTTTAGTTGGAGATTACTTGGGCTCTGTTTGTTTAATATGCTGAATTCTGAAGTCTGATTGCTGAACTTTGAAGTCTGATTGCTGATTGCTTAATGCTGAGTTCTGAATAATCAAATACTTGTTTGTTTTCATTCAGCATTCAGAATTCAGAACAAAAAACAATATTCAACATTCAAAACAAAGAATAAGCACAAAAAATGTTCTGAATAATTTTGTCTGAATGGATAGCTTTATTCAAAAAAAAAAAAAAAAAAAAAAACAAGCTATAAAGTTCAGATTTATAAATCAGAACTTACATTCAGAACTTTTCATAAAAAACAAACGAACCCTTGGAGATAACCGATAGGGCGTACTCTTTGCAAGTAGTTTATGAAACCTAGGGCTGACAATTAGAACCGAAAACCGAAAACCCAAACCGAACCGACCCGACAAGATCCGAACCCGAACCGAACCCGATGGGCCTTGGGTCGGGTCTAGGTGATGAAAAATACAGTTTAGACCCGATCAAACCCGACTCGAATTGACCCGACCCAAAAGACTCGATCCGAAAGACCCGACCAAAAAACATTGAAATATATGTATTTTTATTATTAATATTCAACCCAACCCAAACGGACCCGACCCGACCTAAACCGAAGTTCGGATCGGGTCGGGTCCAGATTTTAGAAATGTATAGTTAAGACCCGACAAAACCCGACCCGCTAGGTCGGGTCTGGGTCCATCGAGTCGGGTCTGTTTGCCACCCCCGAAACCCTCGCAGTAATCTCTCCAAATAGTTTATGAAACCGTCGAAGCAGGAAGACGTTTTTATCCAAAAATGTGTCTGATGATAAAGTCTCCGTGTATTCTCTCCAAATAGTTTATGAAACCCTCGCAGTAATCCAGTAATCCTTGCAGTAATCAAAAGCGGAACTAGCCCAAAAATAAACTGTCTGATGATGGCTGCGTGAAGTGCATAGACGGCCAGAAGCACAAATCGGCTTGGGCTGATAGGTCAGGCGGATACCTTTGTCTGCGGAGATAACCGAGTCCAAATTAGTACTTTCAATCGTCTTCCTTCCTGAAGCTTAGGGTTTCCGAAAGATTCAGGTTTGCTGCTGCTTCTTCTTCCCATACCTCCCTCTAACCTTTTTTTTTCTGAATCGAGATCGCGTTGTTGAACTAAATTTCTTTTGATTTTGTTTCACTTGGATGTTTAATTTGTAATCGCGATCATGTGTTGGACTGTAATGTTTTCATTCTGAAATAGAATCGCATATTTTATATGGGTTGTGATCCGGTTTAACTCTTGGATCGGGAAGGGTGCGATTCTTACCAAATCGCGTTTCGGAACGTACGATCTCTTTTTGCAATCATACAATAACAACACCCAAAATAAATAAATTATGTTGATCAGCAATGGCGTTGTGGTCTTGAACATTTAAGTAATTCAGGGGTTTTACCAAGTGAAACCTGTGTTTGAACAGAATTTGCCATCAACATATTGCATGTGATTTGCTTGCCACAGGGCGTACTCTTGGGGTACTGGAGAACTTTCGTCGTGCAGTTGGTGGCTGCAGAGCTTATCTATTCGAAAATGTTAGCTTTACCTGCCGAAATTGCATCTCGTCGATCGCATCTTGATAGTGTTACTTATCGAACTCTAGTTCAACTACTTTCTCTCGATCTTGACAACGGCCAAAACCCTAAATCAGATGTTCAGAATTCCGAATTTGCTAAGAAGTCAAATTCAGATGATGCAGTCAGCAAAGGTGGGCTATGTCAGGATTCTAGTTTACTAATTTTAAAAGGATTAGAAGAATTAGACATTGATAATGATTGTATTGACAGCGAGTTACTTGATATGAGAGTGGCTGATTATGCAAAAATAATTGATAGTACTGTTGAAACTTCAGGACAATTCGGGCTTGGTAATGATTGCACTAATGATGTAGAAAATATTAATCAAGAGAAAGTTATTGATTTAGAGAGGTTGAAAACTGTTAGAGTTCAGAATGAGAGTTCTGAATGTGAAGAAGACGCTGGTAGATGGGCTGGAAAGGAACCAGTTACTGATTCTGGTGAGTTGTGCAATGAGGGAGTAGGAGAACAGGAGCAGAAAGAAACAACCTTTTGTGATCCTTTTGCTGAATGTTCTGGTATAAAAAAGTTGGGAAACACCAAAAGTGAAGATATTGAAGACGGCAAATTTTCAGGAGGAGGGTTGAAAGATTTGAGTACAGCTGAAGCTCAAAATAGGAATATTGAATTTGTAGAAATTTTGAATAAAGAAAAAGAACTTAGACAAGGTTCATGTATTGATCAGCTGAAAGGAGATAACAAACTGAGTGAGAGCATGAGAAAAATAGAGGGGAAAATGCAGCATGAATCAAATGTTTGTTCTGATCCTCCTGTCAAGTACTCCGAGACGAAAAGTTTGACTGATAATAAAGGTGGTGAAGATTTCGAAGAAGGAGAAATTTCAGGCAAAAATATAGAATTGGCGGATGAAGGTGGTGAATTGGTTGATGAATATGTGGAAGTTGTGCACGAGAATAGTAAGTTTGAAGATGAAATAAAATCAAATAGTGAAAATAGAAGTACTTACCCTCCAAAGTCTACATTCTCTGATATGAACATTGTTGATATGCATAGCCGCAGGGTCGAAAACTGCAAACCTGTGCATGTAAACACAGATGGTGTAACCTATGCTATTAATTCGAACAACAAAGAGAATGAAGTGAATTTATCAGCGGTTAAGGTAAAGTAGTAATGTATAAGGTCTTTCTCTCTTTGTCTTTTTATTGTATTGTATGTGAACATGGATAGGTACAGATGATATCAAAACTTAATATTAACTGGAATCATTGATCGTAGGCCGATGTATGCGATACAAGTGAATGGGTAAAAGTGTTGACAAGCTACCACTACAAGCAATTACAAACATAACGCTAGCTGAATGCTTTCATTTAGCTTAGCCAGCTGAAATGTGGAACTCTATAAGAGTGGCAGTTGTCATATCCTAGTATATCTAGTCACACATTGCGATACTAGAATTGACCCTCGTACACACACTGTAATTTCATTTCAAGTAACACTTTATTTTGGTATATTGTGCCGAAGATAGTTAAGTTGAATTGGATATAATATTCATATCTTACTTGCCAAAGTAGAGCTCTAAGGTATTATTTTCTGGAATTATCAGGAATCAATAAGCAATACTATCAAAGTAGAGAAAAACCGCTGTTGCACTGCTAGGTGCATATGCTTCAAACCCAAAATCAAAGTTTTTGTAATGCCTGACAACATCTATGTGGAAATCTTTGATAGCATGCTATCATGCTTCCCACTATACACAACTAGAATACTGCACTAACTGGTGCCAAAAACAGTTAAAATGATGCAGAGAGTTGATTCTGACCCCCAACTAGTTACCATTTCATTAAAACTATCTTATGATGCACTTACTTTTTCTCTTTTTTATAAAGAAAAAGTATAATGAAGAAAAAATTATTGTATGTCCCATATTAGTGATGGTCACCGGTAGTTAGAATTTTGGAAATAGGAGCAACGATCTAAGCTGCTATTGTTTGCAAAGATAGAAGGACACAGGTAGGATAAGCGCTTTGCCATCCACATTAAATCATCTGCTGTGGTAGGTTTCGTGCTTGACTTTGTAAATTTTTTTTTGGTTAAGATTATTGCTAGGAGCTTTCACACTTTGCATTTTGTGCACTACATTCTCTCATGGATACACAATTACTAGGATTTGTAATATGCATCTTGCTATATGAAAATCGCTGTGTAATTACTATTTTTAAATGGCTTTAATCGTGGTTTCTATTTTCTGGCTGATTTTCGCTGATCACTTATTCTAGGAGTCCGATGGTCAGGTCAAGCAGAAACGTGGTCCCTTAACTGAAGGACGTAAAGCTAAAAGAAAGGTACCAGTGCATAATATACCCAACTGGTTCGTATTGCAACATGTTTCGATATGTTGTATCTGTGTATTGTTTGAAGTTTTGATAAGCAATTATACCTGTCTATGTTGTTATTTTGCTCCATCAAATTGCATTGATATGCTACATTTTTTTTTCTGTTTGCATGGCTCTTAGCTATCACTTTATTTGTCACTTGTTGCATCTGAGACAACGGTTTTTTGAAGCATCATTCTTTGTTTACATTTTTTTTCTAGATAGCCAAAAAGCGCAAAAGAGCAAAAAAAGAAAGAGAACAAGGTGTCAAGAGACTAAAACTGCAGCCGGTAGTAAAGCCAAAAGAAATAAAATACTGCAACTTCTATCTAGCTGGTAGATGTCAACAGGTTGTCTTTTTTCTTATCTTCGGATCACTCGTCTTACCTTAATGGTGTATCTTATAACTTTAATGACTTGTTTCTTTATTGGTTCATTTGATTCTGTCTTACCAAATTCACACAAGAAGATGCTCTCCTGCCTCGCAAAGGATGACATTTTATGGTTTTAATTTTCTTCTGTCCGCCCCAAAATAATAATGATTTAGAAGCGTGGTTTATGGTCAGTTCTACCTAAACCATGACGCTAATGCCAATAAGAATCATGTTACTACCTAAACAGGTTAAGGCACTTTGTCCAAACTGTTAAGGCACTTGGACATGACGCTAGAGGTCATGAATTTCATATTGCGGGGACCAACATATTTAATATTCTTACTTAAATTCACAATTTCAATTGAATTTTTTTCAGAACAAAATAGAAATGTAATAAAAGGAAAATTAGGAACTTTAGTTGTAGAAGTTCAAACATCAAAATAATTTTTGAAGTGTATACATATTTTAAAATATGAATCTTTTGAGTCCTTGATTTACGATTTGAATCTTTTTAATCCAACCTTGAAAACCTTGGTTGGATGTATACGGTCTGCTGGTATATTCAAAAGCTAATTATATATTATTTTATTGGCAAAGCTGTCAGAATATGGTTCACTTATTTCACAATTAAAGGATCACATGCTTTTTCTGGGTGAACCATTTCATATTTTATATCTATTTGTTTTTATTTTTGCTGTATTTGTCTCACGTCCTTTTATTAACCTGCTTCGCTGATCTCACTTAGGTACGACACTGCTTAATATTAAGCTGCGCCTTTTTTAGTATGTTATCGTTCTGTTAAAGTGTTGGAGGTATCTGGTTAATTTTTTGAGAAACCTAACTGATCCATTTCATTTTTTGTTCATCTCTTTTACTGTATTAGGTCCCATTGCAACTATTTTCATGGAAATAATTACTTTTGAATTTCTGTTGTATTTGTATCACGTTTCTGATTAAAACCATAACTCTTTCAGGGAGCCGCGTGCAAATTTTCGCATGATACTACCCCCTTGACAAAATCCCAGGTATGTTTATATATATATATATATATATATATATATATATATATATATATATATAGCTTAATCAAATATCAATTCTGTGGTGTTGCTTTGCATTGTGTTATTTTATTACTATTGTAAGAGTATCTTATAGTTGGTAACCTTTTATTTTATTTTCCCTTTTCCGTTGTCCAGCTTCTTTTGCCTTGTTATTGTTCGTGTTCTAACTTGAGACCACCTTCACAGTAATACCTGGTTTGGCTTTTAAGTGCTAAATTTAATTACTGAGCAATGAAGGAATATGTCTAATCAGTTCACTTGGAACTTCTGTCGACAATGACTTCATGTATTTATGCACAAACCTGTTCATTTTCTTGGTCCTAGTTTTCGTATTCATGATATTGAATTTTTTTCAAGTACACCAAAGATCTGATTTTAGGAAACATCTTTGTGTGCTGATTATGTTTTATATAGCACAATGTACTTCAATGCCTCAGTGAAATCTAACCATTTTGAGATTGCAGCCATGCACGTTCTTTGCGTGCGGTACTTGCATGAAGGGCAATGACTGCCCGTATGACCATGAACTCTCGAAATATCCTTGCCATAAGCTCATGTCTACGGGAATGTGTCACCGAGGCGATAGCTGCTTGTTTTCACACAAGGTATCATTATGCCCTTTTTAAAGTCACCACCTTGAACTTCATTTGAACATTTATCAACCTTCTTCTGTACCTTGTACTTCAGCTTTCAGTCACAGAAGGCACTTCTCCTGCTTCAATCGAAAGCAAAAAGGATCCTCCTCCATCAGAGAAGTCTAATGTGATGAAACATCTTCCCATGAACAAAAATCAGTCACAATCCAGTCAGTCTATAATTGCTCAGAAGCCCATTACAGTAAATGTTCCAAAGATACCAACACATATGCCAAATGGCCTGCAATTTCTTTCTTTTACTGATAAGTGCAATCAACAAAAGCAAGAGAAACCCGCTCTTTTATCTCAAAATGAGAAGATGAACATGCTGCAAAGAGTACTCGCACGCCGTACTGCAAATAATAGCGAGGCTAACAAGAAACCAAACGTCGAAAAGAGCTTTGGCAAAGCTGCTTCAGCTACTGCATCTAAAGTTGTTGGCAATAGTAAGGCCATCGCTACTGAAATAACAGAGGCTTCTAAGATTTTGGATGAGTTTTTATTCTGTGATACAGGTTAGGAATTAGGATACAGGTGATTCTAGGATATACCTGTAATATGTAGGTGAACTGCCGAAATTTAGAGCTTTATGTTTTGTTGCTTAATCTGTTCATCTACTAGTATTCGGCCTGTGCTGCTGCACATACGGGCTTATGATTAATTTAATAACGTAGGGAGTAGATGACATTGTTCGTTCTTTTCATATGTACTGTCTTGCTTAACCACTTACTGTGTTCTGCAGTGGTTTGCATTCCTGTGGATTGTTAGTGAAGATATAAAAATGAGATTGTTCCATGTATAAAGTGCAACAGCTACACATGTGTGCTGTAGCCTGTATCTTCTACACCTCCTTGCGTAACGGCCATACATTGTTTCCACGGATGGCTCATAAAACGCCACTTCTGATAATATTCTAGCATTTTCCGAATTACTCAACTCACCGGTAACATTCATCACACGTAACCAATAAACGCTGCTAACAATTAAGGACAAGAGAAATGAAGTATGCTTCTCAGTTAAAATTTTGAGCTTGATCGTTGCGGTGGCGTCAGACGTCTCAAAGGTTAAATCTAAAATTAAAAGGTTAAATCTAAAATTAAAAGATGTACCCGCGGTAACATTCATTCGCAGATATAAAAACCGTCACCCCGCATCTTTTTGTCTCCATCAAAGCTTCCTCCAGCCCAAGATAAACCCCCACACAGCAACACTATCAATTTTTATTAGGTTGATGCTGCGGAGTTTAATGCATGGACTGTGCTGGATTATACAGGCAGTCAAATAAAAACGAATGAGAAATTTTGAAGAGGGCACGAACGGACTAAAATGCCCTTATTTAGCTGCCAGGTGGATGATGAAATGTTTAAAAAGATATTTGAAAGACCTTGATGAGTGGTGAAATACCACAGCGAGGCGCTACAAAAAATTCAAAGGCGTGTCTCTAATCAAATTCTGCTAGCTGAATATACTGCACGAGGGTGCCATCATGAAGGGCGTCCGTGTTTATCCTATTCCTCTTGTCACTCCATTTACCAATGATAACACTGGTTTCTACGAAGTCCTTTTATAAACAGATACGCTTGCTCTACTGTCAGCTGGATATGCTCATGCTGGAGTCTTCTACACAACCTACATACACAGCATGTTCGTACTCAGATGCAACGATGTAGTGAACTGGTAGTGTCATACTTTGTCTATCAACGATGAGAGCTTAGGATGATTTTACGTAAGAAGACGTGGTTTTTAGATATCCTCGAGGATACTACGGATGATGAGGTTCAGATGTTAGTGACATACCTGATCGAGGACTTTCGTGGTTGGGGCTTGAAGAGTGTGTTTGGTGTGTTTTTTTATTTTATTGTTGTATGAACTGTAATTTAATTTTATTATGCTATTATGAAAAAATTCTGCATTTCATACTTGTTTTACTATTATAATTTGTTTTATTACAAATAAAAATATACATCCGCTTAATGCTCCATTACTTCTAACGTTCAATTTATCGTTTAAAATCACAAAAACATATTATTCGCTTACTAACTTTGACTTTTCAATTTTCAGCTCGATCAACTAGCTCTTTTCATTCGCCAATCATCTTCAAAAACAGACCCTAAGTACGGTGAATGCACGGTAAGCTCGGCCTAAATGGCAAAGGAAACAATAAAAAGCAACAAAATAACATATTCTGCCTCCCTCGTTCTTTTGTAAATAACGTATTATACCCCCGTTGTTTTTTGGTAAATAAAATAGTAAGTAAATATGCACAAGGTAAATTCCATTTATCCATCAAAATTTGTCTTTCGCCATCAGTTTTTACAAAATTATAATTTACGGATATAATATAAATGTTCCAAAAATATCCCTTAATTCCTTTTACCGTATTCATTGCATCTCCCCATCTATCCATCCATGGCTATTGCTTCCTGGTATATTTTTCTTCTCCCTTCAACAATCCAATTCAACGGAATTTGTCCCCTCAAAAAATAGGAAAGGGGGGTTTGGGGGAAGGGGTTTGGAAGCTTCATATTAGATTACTAGGGCTTTTATGGCCTCATTTTTTTAATCATATTTGTTGCATTTTCAACATATGTAACAAAATACAAGGATAAGCATAAACCTCCATACGGAAACCGTCCAGATCGGACCACAATAATGATACGGAAACTTGAACCGAATCTTCTTTATAAATCAAATACCCTAAAGCGGACCAACTCACAACGATATGGTTCAATTCCGGTTTGAGCTGTTGACCCAACCGTATTAAACCGGACCGAACTGAATATACGCTTTAGTAATCTTATGATAAAAATGTAATTAATTCCTATCTATTTTTTTATTTTAATAAATTATAGTCTATTTTCAGCGTATGCTGGTGTTATATCAATAATAATGTTTATCACAAAGGATTTTTTTATAGTTTTAGTATATTAGTTTTCATATCATTTTTTTTGGATAATGCTAATTATAATCTTATTTGAGTTATCATACTTAATGTTTAACATTGATTAGCGTTGATGTTTGGTTAATGTACTAAAACAATCTCACTTATCATTATTGTAAAATTGAAGTATTCATACAGTTAAAAACTAATCTTTCAATACATGAAAACACCATGCGTTTTATTCTTTAAATAATACAATGTCACACAAGCATAAATTGATTATCGATGGATGCCATTTTCTTATTTCATATTTAATACGGGTTCAAATCGGACCGAACCCAAACATGACCGCATTACATCAAAACCGAACCGGTTGAACAGTTAATATAATAGTTTATATTTTTGATCAACCATTTGATGCGGTGCGGAAGCGCTTTGGACTCCAAATTGTGCCAGGCTGAACCGCGCCGACCCCTAACAAAATATGCTGGTAACAAAGGAAAATTTGAATTTTTAGCCATTACGTCGGCGAGAGAGGGATGTTAGAGTGGATGAATTGTTATTTGTTCTTATGTTATTTCTTCAAACACAATTTCTATTTTATATGCTAGCTTCATTTTCCTAATTAGTTTTAACCCAAAAATACATGCCTTATCTACATGTTTCTGGATAAAAACACAATTAAATTTGGCAAAAGGAACGAAGCCTTAAATTTGGCTGATCCTTAGCGTGTTTCGAACTAGGAACTACATCAATCAAAGCTACAAGTGCAAGAGGTATTCATTTTGATATTAGTGCACGCTGACTATTAAATTATTGACTTCAGAATCTAAAGAAGCTCTTTAATAGTGTAATCAAACTCAAAGTTGTACCACTTTAATATGACCAAGAACCCTATTTTAAATTCATAATCTGATGATGCAATATAACATTTCAAAAATGAAGAAAATATTTGTATGTTAAAATGAACTTTCTTCTTGTCTTTAATACATTGCGAAGAAATGCATTCATCCATCAACTGCGTTCAATTTCCAGCATCCATTGGCAGCAATTGCCTCATTTTGCCAAAGTTCAAAAGCTCTGCCGATTAGCCTACGATCAAGCCCGACCCAAGGGGGAGTGGGGAGAGCTCGTCGACTAGGGCAACTGACGTCGTAGGGGGCAGCAAGCATTGTTTGGAGGCAATAGATTGAAATAAGTTGTATATAGATATTCGCAACAATGCCAACTTGTAGTGAAGCAAAGTGGCTAGTTGGTAATCTGCAGCAAAATTGTATAGACTGATGCGGGATAAAAACTGGTTGGCTTCACTTTTGTATATTTTCCTCTTGCGACCAATTTATTTTTACAAAAGTTGGCTAGGGCAACAAACTCCCTAGGGCCAGAACTGCCTACGACTATCTTATATCTGTCATGTTTTTATATATTGTGCATGTTGGTTTTCCCGCATTTATAACGGTTTGAATTTTGAACTTCTGGGCTTGCATATGGGTTGAAAATCCCATTAAAAATCGTCCAAAAATATAATTTGGGATTGAAAGTGGCATGACTAAGTTGTTCAGATGGACGAGGGCGGGTCTTCATGTGTCAAGATGAATGACTTGAAAACACTTAAGTGCCTAAATGATTTAAACTTTTCATAAGAGTCATATATTTAAATAAATATAAGAATCCGTTTTTTTATAATATGAGGCTAACATCCATCTCTTCGAAAAACAATAAGTAAAGCCTATATTATGAAAATACCCAAAATTTCCCCTCATTGTTAAAATAAATCAGATAAGTGGAATGATCACAAACTTTAGATGACTGCCTACATTTCCTAGTAAGATTAAACCAATGTAATTCAGAGATGGAGAATTTGTATCACCATGTAAAACAATACACGAATAAGAGGAATTTTTTAGATTTGAACTTTCTTTTGGCATAAAACCTTCAAAATTCTTTCAGGCTTTTTCGGAAACTAATCTTGAACCAAGCTCCTTAATGATAAAACCGAAACAATTATGCAATATTCTGTTTCTCGTAAGTATAATGTTCCGTATGCTTAGCACATTAATGACCATGTGCTTAAATCTTGAGTTCATTCGTCTTCTTTAGAAAGCATCTTACGATTTTAGGAAATGACATGATTTCTATACTCAGGTAGGCATATCTTTTAAAATATTTCAATGACGCATTTTGTTAATTATATAAACTTCTTAAGGATCTTCATCCACCAAGTTTATGTAGAAACCCACACTAATTCATAAATATGTATTTTTTTATATAGTTTCCATAGTCATTCTCTTAATTTCTTTGTTCCAACTGCACCTTGTTTTTCTTTTTCAAAACATAGGTTGAGTTTCCACTAAGGATGATCAACCTTCATCCACAAGCCTTAGCCCCATCTTTTTTGATTTGATAGAAGTTGTTGCCTTTGGAAAACTCTTAGTCATGGGCTAGTCAAGTTTTTCTATATTTCTATGTAATAGACTACAATTAGTCCTCCTTTCTATTTTTTCTAATCATTTAATGTTTAAAGCTCACATGTTTAGACTTTCCATTATATGTTTTGCAGGTGATATAACTCGCAACCTGATTATCACAATTAGTTTGGACTCTAGAAGATGTCTTTTTCCATAGAGAAATTATGATCATATGATTCCAAAGCCATTCATTCTCTTTACATGTATCTGCTCATGTAGTCAATACTGATGACATCGTTGAGTTATAAATACAAGCATGTTATGTGAAATCCTAAGATACATCAGCATATCTTATTACAAATATCCATCCTGCCATAGACTTAGATTTGAATTCTGTATTGTTCTATGTTGCATCAGTATACCTTTCTAAAATAGTAGGATATCCTTTACAAGATAAACCTTACTTTGTGGTTCCTTTCTTATAGGCTAAAACTCTCGAAATGGATTTCTAACGTTCAAAACTTGAGTTACTCATAAATTGACACAACCAACTTATAGGATGTGGTATGTTGGGGCCTAGGGCAATGCATAACATGCAGAAGACTTCAAATAATACTGAAATACTCAAGTTAAACAATAGTATATCTAGAATACTTCATCAGTTTAAAACTAGAATCTAAATGAGTAAGAGATGGATTGTCATTGTAATGACCGTCATTCTTGAGGAATTTTCATGCAATGAGATCATGTCAGTATTGTTAGAGTTTATGCCCTAAAGGAAATCCATTTGATGTGATTAATAACAATACTGTTGTTATTGTTTTATTTGGAATAAAAATATATATTTTGTTATGCTATATTTACTACGTAATATAAATATTAACATAATAGGAAGTCCTTAGAATAATAATACAGAATTATATAATTCGAGTAAGACTTGAACTTGAGATTATAATATATATATATATATATATATATATATATATTAAGTATTACAATTCTTAAATGTCCCTAGTCAAGTTTTATTGTTTATATAGTACAATAATAAAACATTGAGACTAGTATGTTGATTGACTGATGATTACGTCTCATTAATCATTAATATAATTGATATTAATGTCAAGACATAAATACGCATTGGAGAATAACGTATTGGGTTAATCCACCGTGAGAAAACTACACGGAATATAATTAACAGTATCATAAGTTATTCTCATAGTTACAGTGATGTAAGATCCTCAGACCTGAAATCGTTATAATTTTATTCAAGGATATTTGTGTTTTGATATCATCTAAAGTTACTTGTGACAGAGTAAACGATAACGGTGATTATTGGATACATCTTAAATCGAATGAAAATTATGAATGATTTAGATGAAATTTAACCTTACAATATATTTGTAGTGATATCCATGAGCCTCTTAATTGAGTGAGACTGTGAAATACATGGCCGTGCTCAAATATTGAATTGTTTTAAACAGTCTACTCATCATACGTTCCATGCCTCAGTTTAATTCTGGATATACTGGTTAAAAGGATTATATTATGTTGATACACTAGTCACGGAAAGGTTGTATTGAATCGTTAATATTATTATAACTTGGGTAGCAGCGACATATTGCTAGATGTCAATCACTGTTTATGATTTTAAATATGATTTAAAATCATTGCAAACGTTGTAATAACCTATAGGGTCACACAACAGAATGTTATAAAGGAAAATTATTTTGGACAAATAAAAAATCAATATGTTAACATTTTATTTAAGGTTGGAATGATTATTCGTTTTGGTTCCTATTTTATAGTTGACATTTATTTTAAAAGGGGTATACGTTTCTTTTAAAATACATGGAAATCCCTTATTATTTTATTAGATCCATCAGATAAGAGAATAACCTAATCGAATACTTCTTTTTTTTCAAAAACAAAATAATGGCGACTAGCATCGTCCCTTTTCTTCTTTCTTTGATTCGATCGGAGAGAGAAAATGTTCGAGTGGACATCTCTAGAGGCGCGACATCTGTCGAGCTCCAGATTCGATCCAACAATCTCCAGTTTACTTCTAGGAAGTAAAAATTAGGGTTTTAACGATTTTGTAAAACCCTACAAAGGTATGAATCTTCGATTTACTGAATTTACGTAGATCCTTAATGTTAATGAGTTAAAATTGTAAAAAACTGGTTATGATTAGAATGTAAATTCCCTTCAATGGTATCAGAGCTACGGCTTGTCAATTTGGTATTTTGAGGACTTTTTTGGTTATTGGATTGTATGATGTGTGTCATAAACACAATAGGAACTATCTAGTAGGTATACACAAATTCCAGATGAAACTGTTTCATTATAAACATAATTTTGTTCTGTTTGGGAATCTGAAAGGATAATAAATTAATATTTGATATTAAAATGATATTGGGATTGCCAATTTTACTAGTTAAAACATGGAAACATATTGATTAACTGTTATCTATGTATGTTTTTGTACTAATGTACATAATTGATTTTAAGACTGATATGAAAACTGTTTGACAATAACTTGGAGAATTTAAATTCAATGATTTTTAATTTGCATTTTATTAGTTTTAAATTAAACTTGGATATATGTATGTTAGGCCATTACAAACTCTATTGGGTATTTAAGAATGCCAAACCCATTATCAAAATGTTTGATAGATTTTATAATCTGACTTTATTATTTCTTTTGGATCAGAATGATTCTATTGATTGATGAATCAATAAGATACCTTTATGATGAATTTTGATTCAATGAAATTATTATTAGTTATGTTTGAAATATCCACCAAGTTTCAAACTGTTATTACTTTGTTAAATGGCAAAAAAGCCCTGTCTATAAACCAAAGACCAGTTTTGATTGGTCAAACATGATAGCTTCTTTTGGAAACTGATTTCTTAAATCAATTTATTGTTAGTTAAATCTTGATATACGTATTGATTAACCAGATGTGAGTATTTACACTAAAATTGTATAATTGGGCCTGTTTTAATTATCTCTTTATGAAATGAATGCATTGTAAATACAGAGTATGACTCTGCTATAAATATATTTGATTTAGATCAAAAAACCCTAATTATTATTGACATTTCAATAATAATCTAAATGATTTTAAATCAATGTAGATTATAATATTGTAAGTCAAATGAGTTTATGAATTTAGCATGAAAAACAATGTTGCATATCAAACTAATATGCATATACATGTATATAACAACTTATTGTATTCAACCACATCTGGATTTTAATTGTTTTAACAATACAAGTGTGTTGATATTAGAAAACAATTATAATTCTGCATGTTAAAAAAAATGTTTGAATACAGATTATATATTTATGGTGATAAATATGATGGAAATCAAATTTTTAAGGGGTTACTGCAGATTTGATTTGCTGTTTTAATTCAAAATATTAGCCTTTTTGTAATTGGGCTGAGTTGCTATAAAATCAAAAACTGCTTTGATTTTACCCCTCTAGGTCATCCACAAATATTTGATATTATTATGGATTTGGAAATTTACCGTAACAACCCGGAAAATCAGAACCAATTTAAATTTTTTATTTTGGCTAATTTAATGAATTTTGAATATTTAAAATGAATTATTTTAAATAATGATAACTAGAAATTTATTTTGAATATAATTAGAACATATATATTTATTTGAATCGAAGTTAGAATATAAATATTTATTTTAATTATAATAGGAATTGGAAATGGCGCGGTAGTTTGAAAATTCGATTTCAAACTTCAAACGAATGTACAAGATTCAAAATAAACCGGATTTTAGAAAAACCATAAATATTTGAATCTGTTTGAAAATATCTTTCCAACGAATCTGAAAAATCCAAATTTCATAGCGGGAATAAAAAGTTATGTCCAGTTGAAAATTCAGGATAGTCGCTATGGAATTTTATATAAAATATAGCCCTTAAAAGTGGAGATTTTGCAAACGACCTCCGTTTTCGACAAGACTACTTTTGTTCGATCCGAAATGTCAAATTATTGCTTGATTCCAATTTTCATAATTTTTGGAATCAATATGTGAGCGTGGCGGATTTAAACGTGTTTGGTCCATTCAGTTTGAATTTAATCGACTAGAAAATAACCGTTTGAAAACGGTCTCCAAATTCGACGAAATTAGTTTTGTAAGGACCGTATCGTTAAAACATAGCCATATTTATTTTTCTAGAATTTTTGGAGTCCGTATGTGGCCCCAGTAATTTAAAATGTCCGTTTAAATTATATATATTGATTTATTTTTTAATTTAAAGGAAAACTAATCGTAACAGCCGAATTGGGTTGCATAACATATCCCATTATGTTCGGGATGTGGGTAATTAGCTAGGAATGACAGTCGGTAGGATAGATTTGGAGATCAGATAAAAACATACTTTTATGGATAAAATAATATAATAAAATATAATTATAAATATACCCTTTTCCCTTTCATAACCCTTACCCGTCGTTTTACCCCCAAATCCCAAAACCGCTCCTCCACACAACCGCTCACCCCGTCGCTGGCCTCCAGCACCGCCGCCCACCTCCCTCCGCCACCCCTACCTCCGGCGACCCCCTCCTCCTTCTCTCTCCTCCCTACTCTCTCTCCCTTAAATCTTAAACCCCCTGCGCCCAAAACAGCCATCGCCGACCCATTGAGGCCCGCCGCCGCCATTAGCCAAGCCCCGACCACCGCCCCACCCCCTCAGCCCAGCGCCGCCTCCAGCACCCCGAACTCCGACCATGAACCCCCTCTTCAATAAAGATTCAATTTTTATGATTTTTAAATTCGCGTTTAACCTCCTGCGCCAACTGGAGCTGCCGCATTTCCTCCTTCAAAGCCGGTCCATGACTGCTACCTTCTCTTCGTCGATGAGGTAAGTGATTCGAATTGGATTTTCGTTTTAATTTATATGGTAAGTGAATAAAAATGTAATTTATATTATGCAAGTAGCGTTATAAAAATGGGATTTTTATACGAACGGTATAAGAAGAAAAAGGTGATTTTTATTATATGAATAATCGCCTAAAGTTTTGATTTATAATCGCATAAAGTTTTGATTTTTAATTGTGTTAAGATATGATTTTTGATAATATAAAAATATGATTTTTATTGTTTAAAATGGAATTATAAAACATGATTTTTATAATGAAAGAGAACTTATAAAAATATAATTTTTAAATGAGTAGCAATATAAAAATATTATTTTTATATGAGTAGCATAACAAAAGTGTGATTTTTATGATATGAATAGCGAACCAAAAATATAATTTTTATTTATGTTGTAGTGAAATAAAAATCTGATTTTTTATATATAAATGCGTGAAACGGATTGCGTTGGAATTTTGGGTAAATCCGAACCGTTCAGAGCTAAAGAATGGAGGAGTGGATCCCAAAGGTGAGAACTGCTCACTATAATTTCTTGTATCGTTATTTATTTAATAACTGCATATATGAACTGCTCCCCGTCGTCCACAGACCATGGACGACTTTTTTGATTTGATTGTGTTGGGGAAATTGATTGTGATTGTGATGTGGAATGGAATGGAATATAAATTATTCATGTGTTGAATAAAGTGTTAGAATAATAAAAATATCATTTTTATTGTATAAATGAATGAAATAAAATATTTACCGAAATAAAATAAATATTCATTTACAAATCGGACAATTTGTTTATGTACGCCCATTTGACTGAAATTGATTGGGACGATATATTTTACACATCGCCCAACTGTACAAATAAAATCTGTGTTTGTTGATTGAAACCCCACACGGGTATTGGGATGATATTTGACGTACACTAATCCCAATTGTCTATTTGTATGTCAATCGATTGGTTGATATACTGTTGTAAGCGTTAACTATTTATATTTAATGCTTATGCAGTGTAGAATGCACTTTGGATGATGGTCGATTGTTTATCATTGTTGTTCTATACATGTGTTGTATGAAATCCATATAAATAACATTATATGGTAATTGACTGTGTCTGATTCCAGTTCAGAAATAATGAATATTTTAGAATAACGAATATTTTAAAATAATGAATATTTTAAAATAATATTCAATAAAAGATCAACATCTGATTTTGATGTCCGATTTGGGATGGACACGAATATATTTGAATATATAAAGCCATGTTGATTAGATTAACGCCTTTTTGACGAGAACGATATTTATATCGATTTTATTCATTTTTATAATGAATATCGAAAAGGAAATGATTTCAAAATCTGATATTTTGAAAATATTATCATTTATATATTATAATGATAAGGAAAATTCAATTTTGATTTAAAATTGAAAAATGAAGTTTGAATCGTTTTAAAACGAATTTATAAAATACATTTTAAATGGAAATCGACGAAATATATATGATATATATATTGTATATATTTAAAGGCCTGATTGAACGCGCTGCACCGCGGCAGTTCGCGAATTTCGACTATTGACTTCGAATTGACATTAGGGGAGATCGGACCGTCAGATTCTCCTAAAACCAGGACCGTTAGGTTCGTATCAAAAAGAGCTTTCCAATGAATATGAGATATTTGAAATCTAATGGTTGGATTTGGAGTTATGTCCAAATCAAAATTTGAAAAGGTCGTTGTAAGTGCAGTTCGATGACCGTTTATAGAAATCGACTGAACGGTCCTTGATAAAATTATTAAAAATATTGATAATTTGTGTAAAATCATAATAAATGATTTGGAAAGAATTAGGTTAAAAAATTCCATATTTTAAAAGATAAAACTATATTTTTATCAAAATGAACTAGTTATTAACTAGAATTATAATCCAATTATTATTTTTTAAATAAATAAATTGGATTGAGAATGGGTTTTGACATAACCAGAATTTCCAATATATAAATTGGAATGGATTTGAATGGAAATCAGCATCGGAATATTTCGATATTTGATTTCATGATTATACGAATATTGTTATGGAAATTTGAAAGATATATTTTATATCGTTATTTCCAATACGATATTTGTCGGTTTCAGAATTTGATTTTGAATATAAGCCGATATATTTCTATTCAGAGCCTTGTATTTAATATCAAATGGGATTTTTGGGTTTGTCATGAATGGTGTCTTCATTAACACTATTCTTAAACCCCGTGTGAAAAGAATAATTCTTTTAATTAAGATTTAGAGAAGAATACCAATTAATTAACATTTAATTGGAATTGGAATGGAATGTGAATTGGGTTTATTGTGAACTGTGTTTTTAACGACATTCGTTCTTTAACCTGATTTACAGTGTAATGTGATTTGGAATTTATAAATCTTTTATTGAGATTTAATGAAAATTTTCCAAAGTAAAATTTTTCAATTTAATATATTGAATTGAAATGGAATCGAATTCGATTTGGCAATAATCGAAGTGAGCTTCTGTGGAGGAAGACTGTTATTATATATGGAATTTAAAAGGCTTTGCCGTTATTCCATTTATTAGTCGGATATGGAAATTGATATCGATTATATATTGATTTGTTTTCCATGAAAATTCCATAATTAATGGAATGTGATTTTGGGTTTATCGTGAACTGTGTTTTAAATGACATTGGTTCTTTAACCCAGTTAAAGACAGGAATTATTTTCCTAAAAGTTGAATAAACATTAACACTGGTTTTTGGGAAGATTAAAACTACGTGGAGTTTAAATGAATTTCTAATTGGATTGAAATGATCGAGAATCGAGTATCACCAGTTTTGCTCCAAGCGATAGTCAAATCTTTAATTTGATTTGAACGTGAAATGGTAATTAATATTTACCTATAACACCGTGGTGTTAGATATGGAGTATTACCAGTTTTGCTCCATGGGATGAATTGGTTGGAATTGAGAAATAAAACAAATGATTACTTCAGTGTGGTTCGCTAATCCCGACTAGTTTTTGATAAATCTTAATATGGTTTGAATTGATATCCAAAGGAAGATTAAAGAATAAATTTAAAAGAATTTATCTTTGATAAAATTAATGGGAACCTATTCCCTAAATGATGTGAATATTTGAATAAAGGAATATTCTGAATTGGAATGAGGCGTATGTTGTGTTTGTGTAACACTTGTTTATTATATACGCGGGTAATTCGGAAAGACCGGGTTTATCCCATTTTGAATAACTTATACGACGATTAGTCGAAGATGAAGACGGTGGTTGAAGACCGGAGGTCTTCACATCGTTTGGATGATTACTGATGTCTTGATTGGGCTGTACACCCAAGACAAGGTAATAAATGGTGATCATCCAGACGTACTTGGAGATGGACCGGATATGCGAGGAACTCTCTCCTATATTGGATATATGGGACGAGGAATAAGGTGCCTCCGGTTTCGTTCAGACCCAGAACGAACTTGTAAATCGACTGTGTGTCTGACATTGGATTTTGCTCAGTGTTGATTGATCTCTATCTAATATACATTTGTTTGGTGGTGGAGAATTTATTCTCTTGCTTAACACCCTTCTCTGAGACGTACGAACTTAGAGCTTGTATATCGATAGACATCAGTCGCATGACGTGTATTGCCTGTGTGGCATGCTTGAGTGGCAAATGATCAAGGCCTTTGTTGAAAAGCAGAGTCTTGTGGTCGATGATCAAAGCATAGCTTTAATATAGCGCCGCTTTGTGTATAACGTTAATTCGTAAGCCTCACACCCCAGTATGAACTAGAAACGGAAGAGCACCTAGGGAGAACATGTGTTTCTTTCTGGCTAGAGGTGGCGTCAGGGTTTTGCACGCCCTGACATTTTTATATTTTTACTTATGTGGTTGTTGGAATGCGAGGCGCCTCAGATATATCAGTTACTACGGAACCAATGGACATTGAGTCATCTGGCTCATCTTACGCCCTGTAGGGCGGGGAGATATATTGTTCAGGGATTTTTAATCCACTTAAAATGTGGACCGACCGTGTGGCTCCTAGGTGTAGTTGCGACTGAGTCCTGAGACATGGGCTAGATTGTCTCAAATTCGGTAAGGACGATCCCTTGCCTTGGTTCATGATGGAAATCCAACTTCCAATATGACACGTGCAGTTATGATTGTAAACCTATATATGGTGACATGATATATGGTGCCCATGCCGTCTATGATTGATAGATTATGATTGAAATTGTTTTTGAACCATATATGCACTAATAATAATATCATATGATTTTTTTATCCGTATCAAGCATATTTTGACTATTATAAGGTAAAACTCTATCCTCTGGTTTGCGTTGCATTATGTGATGGACTTAAGTCTTATAATAGCTTCATTGTTCTTTATTTAGCATTGCTGTTTGTTTTATGCACTGATATTCTTGGGAGGAAACCCGTTCCGTGTTATACGGCGTTGTCCCTTGATTTACCTAACTTTAAAATCAAATTAATAACGATTTTATTTCTCACACCAGTCACATGATTGACCTGGAGTTTATTGTTTTAACCTAAACTCTGGGTGCCGTTATTTGCACACGGGCAGCTAGCAGTTGGGTTTTGCAGATATTCTATTCACAGGATCCCGGCTTACAGCTGAAGCGATATTCGCAAAGCTCTGTATCCGTGTATTTGTTTCAATTGTGTTTTGTATTATTTTCCGCTGCATTGAAATTTGTGAATTTCTGATATTTGTCTAATGTATAATATTTATTCATACTCTGTCTATTCTTGTACTCTGATGGAAATTGTTATAGCAACGAAATTTTCTTCTGATTTGTCGTGTTCTCAACTCAATCCGGGCTTTCCTTTACAGGGAAGTTTGGGTCGTGTTAGTTGGTATCAGAGCTTTGGTTTACAGAGCTCGAGAACAAGGCACATTAGAACCAAACGAAAGAATTCATCAGAGATTGGATAAGTAATATCCAATGAGAATGACTCGTTAGAGATAGGATCAGCAGTATCCTAGAACGAGTGTAAAGAGTGTTGTTTTCAAAAATACAAACAAGTTTAGTTTTGAAATTTTAATCTAGTTATACGTATTTGAGTATATTATTTTAAATTGATTTGGACAATCGAGTATATGAAGATTTTGAATATAGGCGTAATTATCGTGTATTCGAAGCCTCAAATATGCTGGATAGATATAGGATCACACTCTAGTCGCCTGGAGATGATTCTGATGATTGAGATCTCATCATCAGAATTTATGTTCGAGTTTCGAAAGTGGGATATCTATATATTTCCATTGATTGGTGTGAGAACCAAAAATTAAATAGGGTCTATTGTTGTGATTTGGCATCAAAAATGAATTTTTGGTATATTAAAGCTACAAATTTGAAACGTTAATCAACTAATTAATTGATGGTTTTGTTGTTTGATTATTAGTTAACTAGTAAAATATTGAACTGAATTGAAATTTTATTGCATTTGCATATATGTACATGTATATACATTGAACAGGTTATGGATAAACTGCTAAGAAGAGAAATAAAATTGTATGCCCGACAAATAGGTACGTTTTTACTATTTTTCTTTTTCTTTTAAAGATTTATGAGCCTAAGGCTGGCTGCTCGGCATTTTCTTTTTAAAATTTTATGAGCCTTAGGCTGGCCGCTTGGCATTCTCTTTTTATTTTGGATTGATATTGGCCCTGCGAGGCGAATTGCGGTTTTAAATGTCTCCCCGTACAAAGGAGGTTATGGAGAAATTTTTCAAAAATTTATGGTGTTATCCAAATTTTTGAAAAATTGGAAAATTCTTAGAAACTGAAAAGTTGAAGAATGAAAGCCAAACTGAAAGTTGAGTTGGTTAGTTAAACAACTTTCAGCTCTGTTCCTTTTCGACAACGAAAAGAGTTTAAGTGGGGGAGATTGTAACAACCAGGAAAATCAGAACCAATTTAAAATTTTTATTTTAGCTAATTTAATGAATTTTGAATATTTAAAATGAATTATTTTAAATAATAATGACTAGAAATTTATTTTGAATAGAATTAGAACGTATATATTTATTTGAATCGAAGTTAGAATATAAATATTTATTTTAATTATAAAAGGAATTGGAAATGGCGCGGTAGTTTGAAAATTCGATTTCAAACTTCAAATGAATGTACAAGATTCAAAATAAAACGGGTTTTAGGGAAACCGGAAATATTTGAATCTGTTTGAATATATCTTTCCAACGAATCTGAAAAATCCAAATTTCAGTGGGAATAAAAAGTTATGTCCAGTTGAAAATTTAGAATAGTCTCTATGGAATTTTATATAAAATATAGCCCTTAAAAGTGGAGATTTTGCAGACTACCTCCATTTTCGACGAGACCACTTTTGTTGGATCCGGAATGTCAAATTATCGCTTGATTCCAATTTTCATAATATTTGGAATCAATATGTGAGCGTAGCGGATTTAAACGTGTATAGTCCATTCAGTTTGAATTTAATCGACTGGAAAATGACCGTTTTTCAAACGGTCTCAAAATTCAATGAAATAAGTTTTGTTAGGACCGTATCGTCAAAACATAGCCAGATTTATTTTTCTTGAATTTTTGGAGTCCGTATGTGGCCTAGTAATTTAAAATGTCCGTTTAAATTATATATATATATATATATTAATTTAAAGGAAAACTGATCGTAACAGCCGAATTGGATTGCGTAACATATCCCATTATGTTTGGGATATGGGTAATTAGTTAAGGATGACAGTCGGTGGGATAGATTTGGAGACCAGATGAAAAACTTACTTGTATGGATAAAATAATATAATAAAATATAATTATAAATATACTCTTTTCCCTTTCATAACCCTAACCCGTTGTTTTACCCCCGAATCCCAAAACCGCTCCTCCACACAGCCGCTAACCCCGTCGTTGGCCTCCAGCACCGCCGCCCCACCTCCCTCCGCCACCCCTACCTCTGACAACCCCCCTCACCCCTTCTCTCTCCTCCCTACTCACTCTCTCACTAATCTCAAACCCCCCGCGCCCAAAACAGCCATTGCCGACCCATTAAAGCCCGTCGCCGCCACCATTAGCCAAGCCCCGACCACTGCCCCATTTTTTCAGCCCAACACCGC
The DNA here is from genome assembly GCA_030737875.1 of Allium sativum. Taxonomy (NCBI): domain Eukaryota; kingdom Viridiplantae; phylum Streptophyta; class Magnoliopsida; order Asparagales; family Amaryllidaceae; genus Allium; species Allium sativum. The sequence continues at coordinate 325,480,409 of CM060910.1, read as the reverse complement.
CTCCACCGCCCCCAACTCCGGCCAAGAACCCCCTCTTCAATAAAGATTCAATTTTTATGATTTTTAAATTCGCGTTTAACCTCCTGCGCCACCTGGAGCTGCCGCATTTCCTCCTTCGAAGTCGGTCCATGACTGCTATCTTCTCTTCGTCGACGAGGTGTGTGATTCGAATTGGATTTTCGTTTTAATTTATATGATAAGTGAATAAAAATGTAATTTTTACTATGCAAGTAGCGTTATAAAAATGGGATTTTTATACAAACGGTATAAGAAGAAAAAGGTGATTTTTGTTATATGAATTATCACATAAAGTTTTGATTTATAATCGCATAAAGTTTTGATTTTTAATTGCGTAAAAATATGATTTTTGATAATATAAAAATATGATTTTTATAGTTTAAAATGGAATTATAAAAACATGATTTTTACAATGAAAGAGAACTTATAAAAAATATAATTTTTAAATGAGTAGCACAATAAAAATGTGAATTTTATTATATGAATAGAGAACCAAAAATATGATTTTTATTTATGTTGTAGCGAAATAAAAATCTGATTTTTTTTAACAGATTGCGTTGGAATTTTGGGCAAATCTGAACCGTTCAGAAATAAAGAATGGAGGAGTGGATCCCAAAGGTGAGAACTTCTCACTATAATTTCTTGTATAGTTATTTGTTTTATAACTGCGTATATGAACTGCTCCCCGTCGTCCATAGACCATCGACGACTTGTTTTATTTGATTATGTTGGGGAAATTGATTGTGATTGTGATGTGGAATGGAATGGAATATAAAATATTCATGTGTTGAATAAAGTGTTAGAACAATAAAAATATCATTTCTATTGTATAAATGAATGAAATAAAATATTTACTGAAATAAAATAAATATTCATTTAAAAATCAGACGATTTGTTTATGTACACCCATTTGACTGATAGTGGGACGATATATTTTACACATCGCCCAACTGCACAAATAAAATCTGTGTTTGTTGATTGAAACCCACACGGGTATTGAGATGATATTTGATGTACACTAATCTCAATTGTTTAGTTGTATGTCAATCGATCGGTTGACAAACTGTTGTAAGCGTTCAATATTTATATTTAATGCTTATGCAGTGTAGAATGCACTCTGGATGTTGGATCATTGTTTATCATTGTTGTTCTGTACATGTGTTGTATGAAATCCATATAAATAACATTATATGGTAATTGACTATGTCTGATTCCAGTTCAGAAATAATGAATATTTTAAAATAACGAATATTTTAAAATAATGAATATTTTAAAATAATATTCAGTAAAAGATCAAAATCTGATTTTGATGTCCGATTTGGGATGGACACGAATATATTTAAATATATAAAGCCACGTTGATTAAATTAACGCCATTTTGACATGAACGATATTTATATCGATTTTATTCATTTTTATAATGAATATCGAAAAGGAAATGATTTCGAAATCTGATATTTTGAAAATATTATCACTTATATATTATAATGATAAGGAAAATTCAATTTTGATTTAAAATTGAAAAATGAAGTTAGAATCGTTTTAAAACGAATTTATAAAATACGTTTTAAATGGAAATCAACGAAATATATATAATATACATATTATATATATTTAATGGCCAGAACTGAACATGCCGCGCCGCTGCAGCTCGCGAATTTCGACCATTGAGTTCGAATTGACATTACGGGATATCCGACCATCGAATTCTTCTAAAACCGAGACCGTTAGGTTCGTATCGAAAAGGGCTTTCCAACGAATATGAGAGATTTGAAATCTAATGGTTGGATTTGGAGTTATGTCCAAATCAAATTTGGAAAAGGTCGTTGTAAGTGCAGTTCGATGACCGTTTATGGAAATCGACTGAACGGGCCTTGTTAAAATTATTAAAAATATTGATAATTTGTGTAAAATCATAATAAATGATTTGGAAAGAATTGGGATGAAAAATTCCATATTTGAAAAGATAAAAATATATTTTTATCGAAATGAACTAGTTATTAACTAGAATTATAATCCAATTATTTTTTTTAAATAAATAAATTGGATTGAGAATGGGTTTTGATATAAACAGAATTTCCAATATATAAATTGGAATGGATTTGAATGGAAATCATCTTCGGAATATTTCAATATTGGATTTCGTGATTATACGGATATTGTTATGGAAATTTGGATGATAGATTTTATATTTTGTATCATTATTTCCAATATGATATTTGTTGGTTTTAGAATTTGATTTTGAATATAAGCCGATATATTTTCTCTTCAGAGCCTTGTATTTAATATCAAATGGGATTTTTGGGTTTGTCGTGAATGGCGTCTTCATTAACACTGTTCTTAGACCCCATGGGAAAAGAATAAATCTTTTAATTAAGATTTAGTGAAGAATACCAATTAATTAACATTTAATTGGAATTGGAATGGAATGTGAATTGGGTTTATTGTGAACTGTGTTTTTAACGACATTCGTTCTTTAACCCGATTTACAGTGTAATGCGATTTGGAATTTATAAATCTTTTATTGAGCTTTAATGGAAAATTTCCAAAGTAAAGTTTTCCAATTTAATATATTGAATTAAAATGGAATTCGATTTGGTAATAATCGAAGTGAGCTTCTGGGGAGAAAGACTGTTATTATATATGGAATCTAAAAGGCTTTGCTGTTATTCCATTTATATTATTAGTCGGATACGGAAATTGACATCGATCATATATTGATTTGTTTTCCTTGAAAATTCCATAATTAATGGATTGTGATTCTGGGTTTATCGTGAACTGTGTTTTAAATGACATTGGCTCTTTAGCCCAGTTAAAGACAGGAATTATTTTCCTAGAAGTTGAATAATCATTAACATTGATTTTTGGGAAGATTAAAACTAAGTGGAGTTTAAATGAATTTCTAATTGGATTGAAATGATCGAGAATCGAGTATCACCAGTTTTGCTCCAAGCGATAGTCAAATCTTTAATTAGATTTGAACGTGATATGGTAATTAATATTTACCGATAACAAAGTGGTGTTAGATATGGAGTATTGCCAGTTTTTCTCCATGGGATGAATAGGTTGGGATTGAGAAATAAAAAAAATGATTACTTCGGTGTGGTTCGCTAATCCCGACTAGCTTTGGATAAACCTTAATATGGTTTGAATTGATATCCAAAGGAAGATTAAAGAATAAATTTAAAAGAATTTATCTTTGATAAAATTAATGGGAACCTATTCCCTAAATGATGTGAATATTTGAATAAAGGAATATTCTGAATTGGAATGAGGCATATGTTGTTTTTGTGCAACACTTGTTTATTATATACGCGGGTTATTCGGAAAGACCGGGTTTATCTTATTTTGAATAACTGATATGACGATTAGTCGAAGATGAAGATGGTGGTTGAAGACCGGAGGTCTTCACATCGTTTGGATAATTACTGATATCTTGATTGGGCTGTACACCCAAAATGAGGTAATAAGTGGTGATCGTGCAGACGTAGTTGGAGATCGACCGGATATGCGAGGGCCTCTCTCCTGTATTGGACATATGGGACGAGGAATAAGGTGCCTCCGATTTCATTCAGACCCAGAATGAACTTGTAAATGGAGTGTGTGTCTGACACTAGATTTTGCACTGTGTTGATTGATCTCTATCTAATATACATCTGTTTGGTGACAGGGAGTTTATTCTTTTGCTTAACACCTTTCTCTGAGACGTACGAGCTTAGAGGTTGTATATCGATAGACATCAGTCGCATGGCTTGAATTGCCTGTGTGGCATGCCTGAGTGGTAAATGATCAAGGCCTCTGTTGAAAAGCAGAGTCTTGTGGTTGATTATCAAATCATAGCTTTAATATAGCGCCGCTTTGTGTATAACGTTAATTCGCATGCCTCACATCCCGGAACCAGAAATGGAAGAGGATCCAGGGAGAACATGCGTTTCTTTCTAGCTAGAGGTGGTGTCAGGGTTTTGCACGCCCTGACATTTTTATATTTTTACTTTTGTGGTTGTTGGAATGCGAGACACCTCAGATATATCGGTTACTACGGAACCGATGGATATTGAGTCATCTGGCTCATTTTACGCCCCATAAGGCCGGGAGATGTATTGTTCAGGTATTTTTAATCCATTTAAAATGTGGACCGGCCCTGTGGCTCCTAGGTATAGTTGTGACTGAGTCCAAAGACATGGGCTAGATTGTCTCGACTTCGGTAAGGACGATCCCTTGCCTTGGTTCATGATGGAAATCCGACTTCCAATACGACATGTGCGGTTGTAAACCTATATATGGCGACATGGTATATGGTACCCATGCCGTCTATGATTGATAGATTATGATTGAAATTGTTTTTGAAACATATATGCACTAATAGTAATATCAAATGATTTGTTTTACCCGTATGAAGAATATTTTGACTATTATAAGGTAAAACTCTATCCTCCAGTTCGCGTTGCATTGTGTGATGGGACTTGAGTCTTATAATAGCTTCATTGTTCTTTATTTAGCATTGCGATGTTTATTTTATGCACTGGTATTCTTGGGAGGAAACCCGTTCCGTGTTATACGGCATGGTCCATTGATTTACCTAACTTTAAAATCAAATTAATAACTGTTTTAGTTCTCACACCAGTCACATGACTGACCTGGAGTTTATTGTTTTAACCTAAACTCTGGGTGCCCTTATTTGCACATGGGCAGCTAGCAGTTAGGTTTTGCAGATTTTATATTCACAAGATCCCGGCTTACAGCTGAAGAGATATTCAGAAAGCTCTGTATCTGTGTATTTTTTTCAGTTGTGTTTTGTATTATTTTCCTCTGCATTGAAATTTGTAAATCTCTGATATTTATCTGATGTATAATATTTATTCATACTCTGTATATTCTTGTACTCTGATGGAAATTGTTGTAATAAGCAATGAAATGTTCTTCTATTTTGTTCTGATTTGTCGTGTTCTCAACTCAATCCGGACTTTTCTTTACGGGGAAGTTTGGGTCGTGTCATTTGCGGCATATACAATCTATTACACTAGATTCTGGTTAATGTTAATAAGTACTAATTTATTAACACATTTTTCTTTTTCAAACTGATGCGTAAATGTTTCAAACTTTCAGTATGACTCAACTTCCTTTTTACACAATACTGATTGTGTTTGTAAAGATAAAGTTTGATGTAAAATCTGATTAGTAATGATATATATTATATATATTTATTTATTTAAATTATGAATAGATATTGTATCTTTAATAACTTTTCTTGTATATGTAATTATACCAGAATGCACTGTTATGTACTTTATTAAAACTGGACTGTAAGTACTACCATTGAATATGCCATTTTACAAATAAATAAAATGAGCTGTTTTCCATTTTAAATTCAGAATTTGAAAATGATTTCAATGCTACATGGTAGCTGAAGCAAGTATAACTTGTTTTCTACTTTAATAATATTTGTTTTATTCTTTCTTGATGTTTGCATTTGAATGTATGGATTCAGATATTGTCTTCTTGATAACTTGTTTCCTTATGTATAAAAGTTATACCAGATACAAATTTTATACTGACAACTATATACTTGATGTAGTTGCTTATCTCAATTAACATGTGTACAAGCACACATCTGTGATCATTTAATTTTCTTGCGAATCTGATTTGCAATAAAATTATAAACTAGTTTACCCTTTCAATAAAAAAAGACCCATACACTGTTGTATTGTGATCTGATAGTATATACATGTTTCTAAAACATGTACTGCAACTCATTATAACTAATTTTAGATATCATATTGCATATATTTTATATAATGGAGTCTGCAAAAGAAACTGGTGTAAAAGTTATACATTGTCAGCTATATAAATGTATATACTGCTATTCATTATAACTGGTGTAAAGATATCAAGATCCATATTTAATATGTTATATCTGCAAAAGCCAATTGGTATAAATGTTATATCATATCAGTAGTATCAATGTTCAAACTACAAATACAAGTAATTCCATACTACTTGGAAATGTATTATGTTATATATCCTGATTTAAAATGATATTCTTGTATGCATTACATTTGGATGTACATATAAATAAACATACATGCTCACTAGCACATAATTATATATGAATGAACTCATATCACATCTGGAAAGTGGAATTGTATTCTTAGGTACAATTGCATTGAGTAAAGTATACATATATTAGTACCCGACCACCCTGTACAAGTAGGTGTGCAGTAAATATATACATTTATAATGATATATATACACACACACATTTATATTTATATGTTATGTTTTTAAATTGTCATCTATAACATAATGACATGATGGTTGAATATTATACAGATTGTTGCATAGATATGAATGTTTGATTCATGCTGCTTAAGGAAATGTTGAGATAAGTTTTATATGTACATATATATACATTTGATGTATATGTGTGAGTTATTGCATATGTTAAATACATTTAATGTATTTAAATCATACTAACCCAATGAATTGAAACTATTTATGGCAAGTAACTGGTAATGCTTGCTGAAATTGTTTCAGTGATAAGCAATTCCATCACTCAACATTGGCGAGAGCATTTGCGGACAACATTGCATAAGTCAGTATAGTTTGTATACATATGTGATTCCAGTTTTTATAAATTTAATGTAAATTTAACATATGTGTGCTCTCTGCTCATGTTATGTATGTAATAAACATTGACTTGTAGTGTTTACAGAAATAATTCATATTGTATAGTTTTTTTTTTTTTGCTTTTTAGGACTGTATAGTAATGTGTATAGTTACTATTATTAAAATCGTTATACTATTTATTTTTCCATTACTGTTTTTCATTTGAATGGATTTGTAGTAGTAATCAAGTATGGACTGATTATATATATATATATATATATATATATGTGTGTGTGTGTGTTTATCTGAATGCCCTTCCTTTTTATTATACTATTCTCTTATAGGCTAATAAATTTACTCACATGTAAATTGTAAATGTAATGTAGGCTTTTTCTTTACTACCGAGCCCTAAATACTTTTTGGATGGGTAATTTTTTTTTAAATCTATTTAATTATTCTTGCGTGAGTATAGTCTTGATACTCAATAAAACAATAATCGACCATAACTTTGAAATGTTCAATAAAAGAAGATGCAATCTACCTATATACACCATTGAATTTAACTATAATATATGTATGATTCATATATTTTATTTAAATCCAATTTGTATTATGAATATGAAATATATATATTTTGATATATGTAAATAGCTCTGATATTTTTCTCCACTACGAATTATAAACTTCCTTTAAAGCAAAATTTTGTTATATATTAAGTCATGGTGATACACCCATCAATGCCCAATCTCATTGGATGTAGGTAATGCCAAAGAATTGTGTATCCTTTTATTCTAGTTATATGTGGTAGGAGTAATTATGGTGCTTCGACTGTATTATTGGGTCTGATTTAACTAAGGCTGCATAATAGGATTATGGCCTTAGAGACAGTAGCATGAATTATTCTATATTTTGAGCAAATGAATAATACTGAATAAAATGTTCATCATGCGATCCAAGAGTTATATGTATGATATAATTGACATAATATGTCTACCTAAAAGGTTGTGTCTTGGGGTATTAGTCAAAGCTAGGTCAAGGCATGACTAGATATGGATCTTGGAACACCATTGTATATATATATATAATGATATTCATATATAAACAAAGGGATGTTAATTTGAGTGGGAGCGTATTTTAGTTTAAAATTATATAGTTATGTTAATATAAATTTTGATTGTCAAAAATTTGTATTAAATAAATATTAAAGAATCAGTTATTATTTATTATCTACTACAGATATTAAATGATAAATAACTGCGATAATTTATATTAATCCTTAAGAACGATAAATTGAATTAAATCAAATTTCTTGACTAACAATGAAATTTGAGGATTGTCCTCAAACGAATTAAAAACATAATTGTTTTAACAAATATAGAAGACCTACAATGAAAGTTGAAGTACGACTTTAACCGAATAAGATATAAATGTTATAACAATCTACTTATACACCTCTAGTATTAGATACTGGATATGAATCACATAAACGTATGTAAATTTAAAGAAATTGCAAGATACGTAGAAATCTGACAAAAGAAAAAGTGGACTTACGATTGAAAATGAAGCAAATGTTGCTGGATAATCCATAGGAAGTTGCTTCTTGTTCTATGTACGGGCTTAATTAAATAGTTAAAATAACCATTATTAAGAAATTCCATTTAAAATAAATGTTATAATAAATCTTGTTTAGACAAGTTTGAATTTCATTTGTAATAAAATAACAATTTTTATTCATTTTATTTAAATGAAATATCTATGAATTTCACAAGTAGTTAATGATCTTATAAAAATCGCTAACTATAATGTACTTGACATAAATACTGAGTGGATTAAATTTAATAATTTAAATCCAACATACCTTTAGCATTGCCAGTTATCCCATATAAATAAGAAAAACATATCAAAACTCCATTATGATGGAATTTTGAAATTATTTGATTTTGAATCATATAAAGAATGCAAATTTTGTTTATTAGGCAAAGTAATTGAATCACCTTTCACTTGACAAAGTGAATGGTTAAAAAGTATTTGGTCTCGTACATAATGATGTATATGGAGCAATGAATACACATGTTAGAGGCAGGTTTTATTACTTCATTATATCTACTGCCACTACAACAGAAAACACTTTTCGCAACAGGCAATATCTGTTGCAATAGGCCTATTGCAACAGACCTGAGCCCGTCTATATAGCCGAAGTTGCAATAGATCGGTCTCTTTCCGCAACAGTTTTGGCCTGTTGCAATAAGAAGTTGCAGTAAACTTTTTTGCAACGGGCATTTGTTGTTGTAACAGATCCTTTTGCAACTACAAATGCCACTTGCAAACCTAGAATACACGTTGGACAACAGAGATACTACAACTGTTTAGGACAGTTGCAATTTAATTATTTGCAACACTAAATGCCCGTTGCATAATTCAGAAAACCATTTGTCTACTATAATCCACCATCATCTGCATTTAATAATGTAATATTCAAAACAGAACATTACCAAAACAATAAGTAAACATACATTTTCAATAGACATAAACAATATAAAATTAGATTCACTAAATTCTAATAGACATTTCAAAAAATTAGTTAAAGTTACATTCAAAGTTCTACCATATTTAAAAATGTAATCCATACACATAATCTGAACGCATTATTTCAAAATACAATACAACACAAAACCATAAAGCTAAAAAAGCACATGCTACTATAGCCTTTTTTCGTCAATAACCACATACTTCAACTTGAGAAAAGGAAAATACAACTTCATCTACTTTACCGACGGAAGCTCTTCAATCATGATGGGTCGATTTCCATCTTTTTCAAATAATTCATAACCTCTACGAGCATTGCTTCCAGGTGACACATGCTTTATGGATACAGCAACAAATTCTTCGGAATCTAGCTTACCACATACTGAAGAGAGCTCACCTGCAAATCATGAATCAATGAAACATAGTCATTTCTACTGTCACTACATTTGAGATTCTAAAGAAAATTTGAAAGAAACAAACTAGATACTTTAGAGATGTTACCATGTTAGCAAAATCAAGAACTTTGGATTCTTTTACAGCTTCAGTCTAGTACTTCATTAAGGCATGTGTTTCCATTTATTATCAGAAATTTGTAAAAATATTGAAAATGAAAAAGAACAAAAACCCAAGAAAAAAACAGAAAGCTACTAACCGATTTAAAGTTTTGCGAGGAAATGTAACCGCTCTTGTTGAGTCCTAAGGTTGCAAATTGTTCCTCGTCTGAATGAACAGTTGAAGTCTTTGCAAGAGCCTATTAATGAAAGCACAAACTAGTTACTTTTTTGACACACTTAATATAATTATAATTTATAAGTTTTAAGCTAAAGTGTTTTGTTATGTCCTGCATTATCTATTGACCAGTCTTGAGAGGTGAGTGAGCAGATTCTAGGAAAAGCGATTTTTATGTCTAGGAAAAAATAATAAAATAAAATAAATATACAGTTTATTATGTCTTGAAAAGTAATTTTTAACTTAGAGAATAAAATACTACAGTATATTATGAACTACATAGCATGATTCTTCATGGTAGGCAAAGAGAATTCCAGGATAAGTCATGGCATATCCTCAAACATGGCATATCCTCAAACCTTGCAAAGAATGTGCACTAGACCGCATAGATCAGCCAACATATACTCACAAGATACACATTCAACATTAACACTATATTACTATTCATGGGCTTAGCTTAACTTGATAATACTTGAACATTAAATTTTTCTTCTATAGTTGACAGTTTACCAGGTTTTAAGCATTAATCTCAACTCCTATATACACACTTGTTTGCATTTGCTTAGAAATTGGAACTTTTAGTTATAAGGGTGCCATAGATGCATATGATTAAGTGTAGGGTATTTGTAGAATCTCTCCACAATTCGCTGTCCCAACAGAAAACAATAAAAACTGTAAATCAACTTTTAGTTGATTTAAATTTTAAATATTAGTACATAGGACCACTCGCCACATACTTCACTTAAAAAGAAACAAAAATCCATGTGAAGGTGTACTAGCTTGCTTTATCACTATCATGGACAGTAGAAAGTTGTGAATAATAAATCTTTATCCAATATTTTATGATACAATAAGCAAACATTAGACTTGAGTGCTTGAGAACCTCACCTTAGAATCCTGCTATAACCAAAGCCTGCAAGTGACTCATGACCTGTTACAAGTAAAAATAAAAAAAAATAAAAAAAAAGATGAAAGAAAGAAAACTAGGTTAGGTGCAAAGAAAATATATGCTTTTGTGAATTAATTAACCATTTACTTGGCATATTATTCTCATACATATTGCATCATGTTTTATTTCACTGTATTACTGCAAATAAGGTCAATCACTTGATGGACTAAAACTAATCACATTATCTACAAGAAGTCCTGTAATTTATAATCAATATCTATTATAGGTACACCCAAACAGTTACGCATTAGTATTTATCACAGAAAACATGACTCTGAACCTATATTTTGGCAACAACCAATCGATGCTTGTAACAAACAGCCTCTTCAGAATGGGTGGTGCAGCCATACTCCTTTCCAATCGTCATTCAAACCGGCACTGCTCAAAGTATCAACTCGTCATTCAGAGCTGAGGAACAGTTGAAGTCTTTGCAAGAGCCTGCAAATTGGTATGACAGAAAACCAGAAAATAAATTAAAAACAATCAATCTTCATCATCATAATACTTCTCATTGTACAATATAACATGATCGTATTTAGCTGCACACAAGGAAAGAAGCAACACATGTAACATGTTACCCAATTATTTAAAAACACATTATTTTTACCAGGATATGAGATCAAACTAAAAGGACCCATGATTCTATCCAGCACCCGTTTGTAGCAATGATATTAAAGTCATTACTGGAACCTAAGCCAATAGTTCTCTTTTGATCTTTTGGAATGGACAACGATGGATCTGTATCATATTTTTTTTATTGATTTTGTAAACAATACTGACTAGAAAAAATAAGTAATAAAGCCACAACAGTTGCATACCTCAAGCGCATCCAACCAATCATTTGCATGAGATCCACGACTGCAATGTAAGCGGTAACTAGGCAGTGCCCCATCTAGAGAGATTCTTGGCTAATACATTTAAATGATAGCAATGAACAAAATGTCAAGCTCTTTTTTATCATTAAAACTAAATAAATATCAAGAAGTTGGACTCCTGTTAACTTAAAATAATAGCTAAACTAGCTATATAGTCCTAAAAATAAAGTGATGGATACGCAATATTTTTTTTAGAAAATAAATTATAGAACTTTTGTTAACAGTTGCACGACAGAGTAGGTTTGTATAAGAAAATATGTATGTAAGCTACCAGAGCTAAACTAGTTAGTGTAATTAATTTTAAACTTCACTATTTTGAAAGATAAATATGCATTTCATTGTTGTATTTTTTCAATTATGTATAAAAACTAAACTTCCACAAAGAGAAATATACCTGACAATAAACATGGATGACACCACTATTACATCAGCATATTCAAGTTCTCTGTCATAGTCTTCATTGAAGGGTTGAGGAAGCAAGTAAACTTTTGAGTAAGCAGGCACCACATATTTTCCTTCAAATTCAACCTAAGATAAGGGAAATATAGACTTAGAACAATATCATTTTAAGTTCAGAGCATTTCAGACATATGTCATAAAATGAATCATTTTATAGATTAAAAGTTGATAACACGGACATAACATAATGCACATAATTCTGATATAGTCTAAGATCATATTTAAGTATTTCCATTTACAGTTCTAAAAGAAAGATCTAAAGTAATGTTGAAAGAACACATGGTACTTACTGAAATTAATAAATAATGGTTATGCAGTAAGTTCCAATCCAATGCGATTTTGAAATACGGTTCTTAAATTTATGGCTAATTTGCAGATTTAGGCCCTATTTTGCTATTAATTCGTTCTCATATTTTTCTATTAATTCCATCAAACTTCTCAAGCAACATGTCATTATAAACTTTTCCTTTCGCGTTTATCATTTTTCCCTATGTGTACTGCAAAGTTCGATGTTCATATTTTACAAATTATTCACAAACATAACTTGCCTATTTTGATTAGACGAACTCACATCTTGCTATTTTTTTGGAATGTTTTTTAAAACTTCTAAAATAAAATTCGACGATAGTATGTTGTTTAATGACAATAAAATATAATGGTTTCAAGGTAATAAATTTTGAATAAAAATTGATTGAATTAACCAAATTGTTTATCCTTCATGAGTCAACAGATTTTTGTATCAATACCAATAACCATTTCAAGCAAGTTATCGCTACTAGCTTTTCCTTCTTGTTTACCTTTTAATCTTTTTTTGTTTCATCCATTTCTTCTTTTTAACCAAAAGCATAACCAATGTAAACAGCATAGGTTTATGTTCTTATATTATTAACAAAAATGAATTGATGGTTTTGATTAAGTTTATTCATCACTTGCTAGTTTTTTAAAGTTCATCCAAATAAAGATCTAATATGATGTTGAAAGATAACACGGTATTTATTCAAATTAGTAAACAACGGTTTTTCGAAAAATAAATTTCAAATAATAACTCACATAGCCATCAAAAACCTGTATATTCCATAATTTAGATGCATGGTAGAAAAAATATTTTAAGTGCTTGCTTTAAGTAAAGTGGAATGCCGAAACTATGGATTTATTCGAAAACCTGAAAAAATTTGAATAAAATATTGTAGTTTAAATAGGTGCATAATGTGCAGCAAGCATCACCAATTTAATAGGGTATAAAATGCTTTAAATTTTTACGTGTCTCACGGGTGGGAAATTCCAACCTGGTCTACTCGAAAACATGAATCGGTTGCTAAAAAGTTGCACATCCACACTATGCTATTTTATTTGCTAATGAATGTCCAAATACATCTTTATAAATTTAATTTATGTATGTGAGTCCAAATTAACGAACCAGACTTGAAATACAAAATAGTAGGAATCACTCAATTTGAGTACACTGAACCTTCGTAAACATGCTGAACTTTTCTAAAATTGAAAGGCTCCTTCCAGAATTAAATAATTTCAACATATTTTGTCAACAAATGAAACTACTGAGGAAATAGAAGTCAAAGAATCCCTTTATGTGGTACTTAATCTTCATGAAAACATTGATATTGAAGATCCTATTAGAATAATTAGGTAATGCTAGACTTGGTTATAATAGTTGCAGGTGCAACAACAATGTCTGCTATCACTAATAAAAAAAATCAATAAGTAGTTTATAATAAAAAAACAAGAGTGCTTCTTAACATACCAGGTTGTATGTATAAGCTCTAATTATCTACACAATGCCGCATGTAGCTCCTCATTGCATCTTGCATATCATTAATACCCTTATGCGATCTCCTCGTACTAAATTATTCCAACCACTATAATAATTTAAGTCGACCCCACATACCCAGTATGCAATACTGCAAAACAATCACTAAACAGGTGTAAGAAAATGACTGCCGCTTATCTAGTCAAAATAAAAATTATACAGAGTTATATGCAACATAGTGAAAATGAATGGTTATTTGCAACTTAATTTTACAAACTGAGTTCCATTTTAGTTTGCAAAACAAAGTTTCCACTTAGCTGGTTGCAACTCAGCTTGCAACTGAGTAGCAACAAACTCTTTAAACCCCAAAATTGGGTGATCTTGAAACAAATAGATACATTTACTACATAAAAGTGTACATGAATTTGACAAGCTTCAGCAACGTCTTCACAGATGGAATCCCTAAAAGCAATGCAACTAATATAAAATTAAGTAACCAAACCATGTCAAATTGTTTCAACCTATATTAACATTATTACATGTGACATCAAATGCTAATACCTTAGCTAACAAAACCTGTGTGCCTTGAATTCAATTGAAAACCAGCTTTTGCCTTTCAAAAACCGAATTTGTACATCCTCTAAAACCTACACTGAAATGCAGCAAGCCACCCCATTGCTACAACCCTCTGGCACCACAACCGACTATCATCCCTCACCCTTGTACACAAACATAAACCCAAACCGCCAGCGCCACCCCCCACTTCGATTCCCAAAATTCCCTTCAATTCCGCAACAATCACAAATCACTTCAACCATCATCCTTCACCTTACCACACATCGCCACCATAGATCTGAACTTAAAGTCCGATACTCTCGACAATCACCAACTTCCAATCCCTAACCCACCCCACCTATTTCTATCAGAACCTTTAGTAAGGCGGACTTGCGTAATGCGACGGAACAGATCCCGCAGGCCCCCCAATATGAGAAGGAACCGCCTGGAAGCACGATGAATCAACATAAGGTAGCGTTGAATTAGACATGGAAGATAGGACAACATTGATCCGCTTCTGTAACGAGGATAAAGAATTATGAGCGAAAGAAATTGAGGAGTTATGCTATTATTTTCACCGCTAGCTAGGGTTTCACAAGCTAAAGAGAAGGGGGCAGCTAGAGCTTGAACGCGATAGAGGTTTTAACGTGTATAGCGGGTCGGGTCAGAGATTACCTACCTTACATGCTACATACTATTTTTTCAAGACAAATTAGATTGTAAGAAGGTAATTTTTTCAGAAAACAATACACTATCATTCCAAATGAATATTTGAAAATATTTTTTTATATATATATATTAAGTAGTCTAACCATAGGCATTTGAATTTCAAATTTATTGCCTTTCTTGCTTGGTCAAAAAACACCAACAATGAGAAATAGAAATTAGTTCTTAATTACTAAATATTACTTATTAATAATTAAATGTTAAACATTAACTATTCAATATGAATTATATTTAACTATAACTTATCAACTATTAATAAATATTAATCTTATTTTAATATTATATTATTAATAAATATTAGATATAATTGAGAATTATTATAATTGAAAATAATATTATTATTTTATAATTAGTAATAGTTTATTATTATATAATTAGTAATAAATTATTATTTAATTGAATTATTAATTATTGTTAATTATTAAAAATTAACTACTAAATACTAATTCTTAATCGTTAAATGTTATTTATGAATTAAATATTAAATGTTAAATATTTATCATTAAGTACTGGTTATTGATTACTAATTATTTAATAATAACTATTTCTTTATTAATTAATTGTTAAATGTAATTAACGATTATTAACTACAATTTATTGATCGCTAATAATTAAATATAATATTAGAACTATAAAAATAATTATTAAAGATAACTAAAAACTATAATTTATTATTATTTAATAATTGTTTATTTATTTTATTATTTTTTAAATGTTAATTATTATTATTTGTTAATTATTAATCATTATTATTTAATTATCAGTTGTAAATATCACTATATAATACTTAAATTTTATTATTAATTAATAATTATTAAATATTAATCTTAAATTATTATATAATTACTTGTAATTAATCATTTAATGGTAACTATTTAAAATTAATTATTAAAAGTTAATCATTAAAGCTGATACTTATTTTTAATATTATGTTTTTTCGCAACTGGCTTTACCAGTTGTAAAAAAATTGTTATTGCAAGTGGCGAAAACAGTTGCTAAAAATATTTATTCGCAACTGGCTTGAAAGTGTAGTTGCAAATAATATGTTTGTTGCAACTGTTATGGATGCACAGTTGCTAAAAGTACGTTTTTGCAACAGGAAGCGATGCGCAGTTGCTAAAAATATGCTTATTGCAACAGAAAGAAAAGGCATGTTGCTAAATAACACCTATTGCAACTTCTATAATAGGTCTGTTGCGAAATATCATTTACTGCAACTATCATATGTTGCCTGTTGCAAATAGCTAGTTGCAATAGGGTATTTTTCTTGTAGTGGTGATGATGTCGGTAGATATATATGTGTGTATCTCACGAAACACAGATCAGAAACCTTAGGAAAGTTCAAAGAATTCAAAAATGTAGTTCAAAATCAATTTTGGTAGAAAATAAATTCTCTTCGAACAGATCAAAGAGAATATTAAAGCCAATTATTTAATGACCATCTAATGAGTGTGAAATTGTTTCAGAACTCACTTTACTTATAACACCATCCTGAAATGGTGTATCTGAAAGGAGAAGTCGCACCTTATAAGATATGGCACAATCAATGATAAGTCATATAGGTCTTCCAATAAATTAAATTTAGAACAATTGCATTTAATCCCACTAAAACAATTTTGAAGACACCATATAAGATATAGACTAGGAAATGTCATAGTGTGTCTAATGCGAAGATTTAGGATGTAAGGTGTTTATTGAACGTCCTTCTTCTGATAAGATCGGACCCAAATCAGTTAACTATTTTGTGGAATATCCAAAAGAAACAAATGGATTTTATTTCTATAAATCTTCAGGGGATAAAATGTTTATTGCTCGAATTAGTATACTTTTAAAAGAGAGCCAGTCTCTGAGATACCGATGGGAATGAAATAGAAATCGAAATGTCTTGGAGAACACAGGATGCCATTGAATCTTGTATAGACAAGAAATTGAGTGGGAGTGACACAATAACTCTAAATATTATATATTGATAACACATTAATTATTGTGAATAATGTTAGTTTTGAAACAAGAAACAAATATTGATTCTAAAAGAAAATGTTTGGATTAAGAAGTTCGTAATTGAAATTAATTCATTGGTCATCTGATGATTAACATTGAGATAACAATATGGCTATTGCTCGGGCCTAAAACCTTAAACTCACTATCGATCCAAACATATATTTAAGAAATATAATTCTTATTGGAAATTGTTTACACAGGAAATAAACATATCTGCAAAGTTCCATAAAGTTGTAATGTTGTAGACCTACTGAATTAAACTCTGTCACAGCAGAAATTTAATGGTCACGCTAGTTTCTTGAGTATATGTACATGAATGATTAACTCTAGTGCAAGTGGGAGATTGTTAGACTTTATGCCCTAGAGGCAATCCATTTTATGTAACTAATAACGTTATTGATGTTACTGTTTCATTTGGAATAAAAAATATATGTTCTGTTATGTTATATTTACTACGTAATATAAATATTAACATAATAGAAATAATAATAACATGGAATTATAAAGTTTGAGTAAGACTTGTACTTGAGATTATATAATATATATATATATATATATTAAGTATTATAATTCTTAAATGTCCCTAGTCAAGTTTTATTGTTTATATAGGACAACAATGAAACATTTAGACTAGTATGTTGATTGACTGATGATCACATCTCGTTGATCATTAATATAATTGATATTAATGTCAAGACATAAATATGTACTGAAAAATAGTGTATTGGGCTGACCCACCTTGAGAAAACTACATGGAATATAATTAACAATATCATAAGTTATCCTCATAGTGACAGTGATGTAATGGTCCTCAGACCTGAGATCATTAAAATGTTATTCAAGGATATTTGTGTTTTGATATCATATAAAGTTACTTGTGATAGACTAAATGATAAAAATGATTATTGGATACATCTTAAATGGAATGAAAATTATGAATGATCTAGATGAAATGTAACCCTATAATATATTTGTAGTGATATCCACGGGCCTCTTAATTGAGTGAGACTGTGAAATGCATGGCCGTGCTCAAATATTGATTTGTTTTAAATAGCCTACTCATCGATCAAGATAAAAGGATTAAATCATAAAGAAGGTGATATGTTCCCTGCCTCGAGTTTAATTCTAGATATACTGGTTAAAAGGATTATATTACATTGATACACTGGTCACGAAAAGGTTATATCGAATCGTCAATATTATTATAACTTGGATAGCAGCGACGTATTGCTAGACACCAATCATTGTTTATGATTTTAAATATGATTTAAAATCATTGCCAACGTTGTAATAACCTATAGGGTCACCCAAAAAATTTTCATAAACGAAAACTATTTTGGACAAATAAAATATCAATATGTAACATTTTATTTGAGGTTGGAATGAGAAATCGTTTTGGTTCCTATTTTATAGTTAACATTTATTTTAAAAGGGGTATATGTTTCTTTTAAAATACATGGCAATCCCTTATTATTTTATTAGATCCGATCAGATAAGAGAACAACCTAATCGAATACTCCTTTTTAAAAAAATGGCGACAAGCATCGTCCCTTTTCTTCTTTCATTGATTCAAATTAGAGAGAGAGAGATAATGTTCGAGTGGACATCTCTTGAGGTGCGACATTTGTTGAGCTCCAGATTCGATCCAACAGTCTCCAACATTCTTCCAAGAAATAAAAATTAGGGTTTTAACGATTTTGTAAAACCCTACAAAGGTATGAATCTTCGATTTACTGAACTTACATAGATCCTTAATTTTAATGAGTTAAAAATTGGTTATGATTAGATCGTAAATTCCCTTCAAGTATAACCCTTCTTCATTCCTTACAAATTTGATATCTAAGATCACATCAGCCTCTTCTAGATCTTTTATATCAATTGTAAAGGATATAAACTTGTTTTTTTCTTTCACACAAGATATATCAAAGCCAAGTATTAGAATGTTGACATATTATAACATAACCAGTTTTGTTTGATGTGTCATTAATTCATTTATCAACATTATTTACAATGAAGCTGTTTGACAGTGATACTTTACCATACATCTCGTATCACTGTACGGATGCTTGTTTCAGGCCATAAAATTATTTTATCAATTTGCAAACTTTCTTTTCTAGTTAGGATTTATGGAACCTTTTCGTTGTTCAGTATACATCTCTTCTTCTATGTCACCATTTAGAAAAATGGTTTTTACATTTATTTGGTGCATAACTAAATTATGAATAGATACAAGTTTTATCAAACATCGAAGCAACGGGAGAATATGAATCAAACTAATTTGCTTTATATCTTTGTTTATTACCCTCAACAACTAATTTGAGTTTAAATTTTGTTGACCAACTTTGGCAAAAGCAGTCACACTGCAAGTTCATACTCAACAATGTGCTTGCGACCGAGTCGAAAAATACTTCATTCTCAAAATCAACACCAATTTGGTTGCTTGTGAAAAGCGCGTGTCGATCGCCCAAAAAAACTCGTGCACACCACAACAATCGTTTAAAACAGCTCACTCAACTCAACCAAGAAAATTCTAGGATTTTCGCATCGCATTTTCGCATCCTAGGGATACAAAATTGTATCCCTCTAGGGATGCGATTTCGTATCCCTCAGGGGATACGATCCACGACCCCGCACCTCACAATCAACACTTCGCATCCCCGAGCTACCATACACACGTGACTCTGCATCACGTAACTTTGCCTCCCTCAATAGCATCGTCTCGCATCCCTTGCTTTGCCTCCCCGGAACATTTCGTATCCCCACACCATGCCTCCTCACTGCATCTCGCATCCCCCATGGATGAGGTCTCGCATCCCTCTAGTGCGAATGGGCATGCTCCCCTTTTCTCTACAGGGAGCGGCTTCGCACCCCTTTAGGATGCGAATTTCGAATCCACGGGGGAGATGTGAAATTCTCCTCAAAACTGTGGTGGATGCGAAATTATGGAGGGCGCCTTTTTGGGATGCGAAATCTACTGTTGTGGTCCCCAAATCTCACCTACACCCACCTAATCCACTACCTATAAATGCCCTCTACCTCATTCTTCAAAGGGGTTGGATTTTTGATACTTTGGAGCTATCAAGCATCATTAATGCCTACCATCTTCTTCTCCATGACTACTGGACATAGATTGGATCTCTAAACATTGTATAAACGTTTTTCTTTAAATTTTGGACATTCAAATGGGGGGCATCTCAAACACTTTTGGGCATATTATCACACTTTTGGCATTGGAGTTATTTCTCGGATATTTTTGCTTACTTTGAATCAACGAAGAAGACGAAGGGCATTCTGGTCAATATTTAGAATGAACAAACATTTTGTTGTTCTATTATACAAGCTTGTACACATAAATTGTCCGAACTTGTACAACTATTGAAATCAGCTACTATATGATAAATGATTACTATGAAGTGGACGTAGGCGCTAATGCCGAACCACTATAAAAAGTTATGTCTTCCCTTTGCATTTCTCTATCTTTGGATATTCGGATTACAAGCTTACACCTAAATTTAAACTTGGGGACTGGCGTGCATAAATAATTAATTTCCCACGTCAAAATATTGGTGTGCCAGGAAGGTGGATCACAACATCAGCTTCAGTCTCAGTTCTCGACTTCAATTTTCAACTTTAGTTCTCGATCTTAGATTTTGAATTTTGTCTTCGCATTTTGGAATTCAACCTCGACTTTCTTTTGGAAACGAATCTCACTCGCTTCCCTCCATGGTCAAAAGGAAGCAGTTAGCTCGCTTGGAAGGAGCAATTGTGGAGGAGTAGTAAGAACTCTAGTCCTCAACTGGACACCAATCAAACTTTATTACTCGCGACAACATTGACGGAGTTGTCAAGGATTTGACTAGAGATCTTACTTCTCGTTTAGAACACAAAGGAAGAACATTTCCATCGATAGGAAGCCACTATGACCACTCTTCTCACTCGACTTGACGAATCTATGAGGCAGTCGGGCTAAGGAAACACTATCGGAACAAGTGCTAGTGTTCCGCAAGGATTAGCTCGGGATTTGGGGGCAATTCCTAAAGGACAACTCCGTGTCGACTCCAATCCTTAAACAGCTATAATATCGGCAAGGCTCGGGGGCAATACCCCCAATCTCATTCAAGGCTCAGCTCAGGTTATAGTCAATCAGGTCTCAGGATCTGGCATTGGTAATGCCACTTAAGCGTTAGTGCACGCAACTTTGGACATAGAAACTCCCGTAGTTTCGATTGTTGGATTTGTGCCCGTCGAGGCACCTCAAGTCAGGATCGAGTCAGATATTTTGCTTGGTGCTTGACCTTTTGTAACGTTGGACTTGACGCTGGGGGCATTGGCATCAACTTACATAATCTGAATCAGTTTCTCGGCATGGGCAGTGAAAGTCAAATCGACGATATCATTCGACGCTACACCCGTGGTGGGGCACCACATGCCAGCTTGGACTGTGTTACTCACAGCCCCTTCATTTAAGATATCAGGAACTCTCAAAACCCTCTGGACTTCAAACTGTCGTTGCTAGAAGCTTTCGACAATAGGAAGGATCCTACCGTTCATCTCATGCGCTACATGCACTATATGAAAGTACAATCAGCTTCGGATAGCGTTATGGAGAAATGCTTCCCTCTTTACCTTACAGACATTGCTACTTTATGGTTCAGGCAGTTGGAACCAAAATCTTTTGACTGTTGGAATGTCTTGGTTGGAAAATTTGTCGAGCAATTCTGAGTTCACATTGCCCAACCAAGAAACATCATGACTTTGTCATCACTCAGAAAGAGATCAGGTGGACTCGACGAAATTTCTTGAATGATTCAACACAGCAGTGGCTTCTGTTGACAGGTCATACCCATCCATGGTCCTAATGGTCGCTGTCTCCGGCATCCTCGACAGGACGGACTTTAAAGTCTCATTGCGACGAGACCCAACAAGGGATCTTGTTGAATTCTACTTTGAGGCTGAAAAATTTCTTAAGGAGGAAGACTCCCAAAATGAAAAATCCATGCACTAAACCAGCTCTATAGCCGACTCAAGACCGTTTGCGCTCGAGAAAGGAGAGGGTAAATCTTGGGACAACCAGAACTCATAGCCTTGCTTCGTCCCAAAGTTCCCATCTTACACCGAACTCAACGAAGACTTGGAAAGGATTTATCTTGACATTCGTGATGTTGCACCTTTCTAAAAGCTACCCAAGAGGGGCTCGACTCTGAAACAAGCAAGCTCGGACAAGTACTGGCTTTTCCATGAACTACCAGGTCATGACATCGACCATTGTAGGCAGGTCCATTATAACAACCCGCATTTTACGTATCGGAGGATCATAAAATATTTTTATTTAATTCCCTGAGGGTTGGATCATTCTCATATTTTGATATGTTGGTTATGGGGATGTGAGTCATGTCCATGATTTTTATCATTTTTATTTGTGACCAGTTTTACCCTGTTAGTTTTGTACAGAGCATAACTTTTGACTAGGATCGAATCAGGTGCCGAGCTCGATTTCATTAGAAAGGAAATGTTGTTGCTAGCTCCATAGAGTTGTCACATTAAATATTGGATTTAGAGGTTTTGGAGTAATCACTATTTCAGTGCTATACAATTTCTGGACAGACTAATTAGTCATTAGTGGGCTTATTAGTGAGGCCCATTAGTGGGCTGATGGATTGGCTATAAATAGGGGGTTTGATGCAAAGAGAAAGGATAACTTTCTGCATTTCTCATTTGGTTAGGGTTTGAGATTCTCTCTATTCCAATCAAATACATCTCTCCTCCATTAGAATCTTAGATCTACATAAGGAAGGCTACACTTGTACAAAACAGGGTATTTGCATCCAATATTTCGCATTATTTGTGGCTGCTTCAGTGTGGATGCAAATGCTAAAAAAATTGCTTTTGTTGTTGGGTGGACGCAAATTTGACATATTTGCGTCTGTTATAGCGTACATTGGACGCAAATGCTAATGCATTTGCACATGTCTTACTATTACAGTAGACGCAAATTTGACATATTTGCGTCTATTATAGCATACATTGGACACGAATATCAATGCATTTGCGTCTGACTTGCCATTACAGCAGATGTAAATTGATGTGCATGGTAGGTTTACTCTTCAGTGCATTTGCATCTATTTTACTACTACAACAGGTGCAAATTTGTTTTTTTGCTTCTGTTTTTTTAAATCCCCCCTTTAGGCTTGCCACAACAGATGCATACTTATCCTTGCAGTCACCCCTTTACACAAGAATGCTAGAGATACTCATATTAACATGCTCATATAGAATATTACTTTCTGAATGATACACGATATGGTATTTAACAATCAGAGAACATTAAGTGTGTAGCCCAATAACAATTAAGTCCACTAATGGATTACAAAAGAAATACTTGAATAGATTGGTTCTTAAAAGATTATACAACATAACCTTATGTATTATTTACCAACTAGTTCACCAAGATGCATTGAAAATAAATTTAACTGTGCTTTGTTTTCATGAAGACCGTTCACTACCTGTCTTGATCTCACATTCTCCTTAACAAGAACCTAGATTTAAAGAAAATAATTAGTTGTTATATAAACAGTAAGCAATAATGTCTTTCAATCTCGGGTTATCGTTGCTTGATGTTGAATGGGATTCATAAAATGTTCCCTCAGTATAAAGAGACTTAATGGAACCAAACCAATAGTTGTGTGATACAGTACTACTCAGTAAATAATAACTTTATTACTTATTAATTTTGTGATACAATATTACATTAATTTCGATTGTAATTTTATTTATATCTTATATACGTATGGAAAGGAATATGAACTTAGAGACACATACAGATAGACAATGCACCAGTAAATAAAGGGATAATATTTACATTGAATGGAAAAAAAACTAAATTGACATGGGAAGCAAGGTTTAAAAATGATTAAATAAATTTAACTATTAATATGATCCAAGATTCTTTTTCTTTTTTAACTATGGAAATTGAAAATTACTGCGGCCAATCCCAATCATTCGGGAATAAGGCAAGGATGATGAAACATTATAATAAACAGAAATACCTTTTGAGTACCAAGTCTGGTATAGCTATACATCAATGATATGCAGAAAGAAGCAAAATATCAAACAATCGATCAGATGTTACCTCTCATATTTGATTTGGAAATTTGGTAGGGAGTGCCTGGGCTTTAAACTTTTTCCCCCAAACTCTATTAGGTGTCCCACTCAAATTCAGTGTGCTGGCCACTGCTTCCAGCACATTGTGCATTTCTTGGTTGCCACAAACTCCTCTTTGGGTGCTGAATTTGCCTAGATATACAGATAATAAACATGTGAACTTCATATAAGGTCACTTGAATGTTTTATGCATAAATAATTTTGAACCTACAGTCTTGAATGACTTCGCCGCATCTTTGAAGTGATAAGGTAAGCAACGCTCAAATACAAACCCAAGGAAAGCACCGGATAGAGTGTGTCCAGTAAGCTCTGAGAGTTATGTAAACAATTAAATGGTAAAAGATTCAAAAGAACGGAGCAGGTCTATCATTTCAAACAATATACATAAATACACTTGGCTAACTCATTTCAACTTTTAACTACATGAGGATTACTAGCTAAGGATCATCATTATACAAACGCACTCTTACTGCAAAGATCGCAGCAGAAAAAAAGGAAAACCATTTGAGGGAACGCTTACAATAAATAATTGAAGAATATTTTCACTTATTTACCATTGGAAAATGAACAAGATAATTGAACATAAATTACTGTATGTTCTCATACCAATGCCAAACCTGGCTAAATAGGTCACCATACTCTGTCACTCTATGGCACCTTATAATTCACTAACCCATTGGATATGCTCATACTCTGCGTGGTGAGGAAATTATTTCAGACACCAAAAAAAAACTTTGATTCTCCACGAGAAAAACAACTCCTACATACCCTATCACAACTATGTCCAACTACATATGGAAGCAGATGGAGACAAAATTACAACCATCTTACTCTATTGAGTATTATTATTAATAATACCAAACCAAAACATATAACATGCATTCATGGCTAATCATACCTCACCAGCAGCAATTGGAATAATATGAGGAACGAAATTAGTACCAGCCGCCATTGCACCTGCAAAATATACTCTTTATATCAAATAAAAAAGATTTGTACGAATACAAAAAGGAATTGCAATATTCTTGGACTAGGAAAACATCAAGCAACTTACATAGATCACTGTAAAATAAACTACGTGATACAAAAACTAAATTATAAACTGCTTATATCATCCCTACTCACGTAGAAATACTGATGTTTATTAAATTCTTTTTTTCCCTCAAAATTTTCACCCTTTTGATAATGCAACTCATTGTATCACTACCAAACAAATGGAGTTTGTCCAAATTGAAGCCACAGTCCAAAAAGATACAAAAGCAATAGTAATATTGCAGATTATGAAAATTAGGTAAATAGCATCAAACCAGAATGTAAATAATAGATTTTCATATCCTAGCCAAATTTGCTGGCATGCATGTCATGCATATAATGTACTTCTATTACATAAGAAGAAACTTACAAAACATTTTAAAAGAACTAAATTTAGTTACATTGGTGTAAAGAAACATGAAATCAGGTGGTGAAAGAAACTACATGATTATTTATTTAAATGCGCTTATTTATCATGTAACCAAGGATAAATTATTTTCCACATGCACATGTACTATTATATTTATAGATGTTCGAGCATATAAGGATAACGATGTGGAAAATTAACCATGTGAAAATGAGTATGACCTTGGATTCATAGAATGATCATACAGTTAATGCAAATAGTTTTGTTATCATTTAAAATCAAATTGAATGGAAAAAATACATAAAACAAGTAAAAAACAGTGCCCTTCACATGATAACAAATATCGAAAAAAATTCTAGTCTAAATAAAAATGAATGATGTCACATGTAGATGATTCAGTGAATAAGCCTTACCAAACATAATAACAACGTGATACCTAGGAGAAACATGGTAATTTAATATAGTAATGTAGAGTTTAACAGAATCAATAATACCTTGAAGAAATTGCAGTTTGACAAGCTTTAAGCTGGCTAAACTGATATTGTACTGTAGCAATGTATAATGAAGTTTAATGGAAGTTTGTTGAAAATATAAATAGTAAAAGCACTGGATAACATGCAAGAGTGAACAGTAAGTAGTCGCTGAAGATGACCGATAAGCATAATAGCTCTCATTTATTTCAGATGTTGCTTGGACGCCAATCTAGTGCATGCATTAGTGATAAATATTGTTGCTATGTTGATGATCTTGATAGATTGCTATAAAAATTTAAACCATGAAATACCTAGTATTTGTAAAAATAAGCCATCTCATAATCGTTTCTATAGACATCCATACTTGTCTACGTTAAAACACATACCAACTAAGATTGTCTAAACCTGGTTGCTTTTTCTCCAAGGAAGCAACTCAAGTATTGAACTTGCTTTCGCTTTTGACCTCCAAGCAAAGAAGAAAACTAAATCACTTTGAACATAATTTCCAATACCTGCAACTCTTTGTACGAGATAAGAGCCATCTAAATCTGCAGTACAACCATATTGTAATACATGAACATGTTGGCAAAATGAGAATGCACATTCTAGCATGTGTAGTCTGCTTAAATATCTTCTAATTATACAAATGCGGGAAACCTTACAGATATGGTTGCATACAAACCTAAGGTAGATAAAATACCATAATCCGATCCTGTCATTTCTGCAAGATAGAGACAGAATCATGCCTTCCATCATGAACCAAGTCATCTTCAAAACACTTTACGAAGTCTGAAATGCAGCTTTCATCCTCTGCAACAGGATAAAAGAGCAGGAGTAAAAAGTAGGTCAAGTCAACTAGAGATTTTGGCAATAAAGTTTCAACATTAACAAGTCAATTAATGATTTTATTTAGAGTGACACTTTCTGAAGCCAATAACTTTTCTAAATGGGCTGAAAAAAGTTGCTTGCATAGTTGGTAATTATGTCATCTATATTGGCAGTTTATATCAAAGTCTTTGCCTATTGTTTCTCCCAAATATGATATTTCCTTACAGACTGTATTTATTTTTATTTTTTATTCAGGTTTACTTGCATAGTTGCATCTTTTCTTTCCAATAAAAGGGGAAACATTTTCATTTTTCTCCCCACCATTTCCTCTTAATAGTAGAAAACTTGGAAGTTGTTGTTATATAAAATGGCTGAGCAAAAAAGGCTTACTGTTTTTTTTATTGCATCTACTTATATAATAGTACTGAAAGGCATAAAACAAAGCTTAAAGATACAAGAAACATGACGTGGTACTGAACAAAAAAAAATGAAATAAAAATTATTCACTAAAGACTTGGTCCATTGACCGATTATTCAACAAGTTCTTTAGCAGGACACTAAGGCATTTTCAACAAATCTCCTCCTTGCCTTAGTTCCTGCAAACACCCAGTTTGTCTCTTAGCAATTCAAATCTCGTTTTCTGTAAAGCCTTCGTCAACACATCAGCTATTTGATCGTTAGTTTTGCAATAAACCAATTTAATTTCACCACTCTTTTGCTCCTCTCGCAAGTGATATAACTTGATTTTGAAGTGTTTGGTTTTGCCATGAAAAACAGAATCCTTCGAAATTGAAATTGCTGCTTGATTGTCAACATAAATTTCTGTTGGGTCATTTTGCTGCATGCACAAATCAGCAAGTAATTTTCTAATCCAAATTGCTTGATTCACAGTGGCATTGGCTGCTACAAATTCTGCTTCAGCTGTACTTTGAGCAATGACTTCTTGTTTCTTCGTACACCAAGAGAATACTCCAGATCCAAAGCTGAAACAAAAACCCGTCGTACTCCTCATATCATCAAAAGATCCTGCCCAATCACTATCAGAAAAGCCAACAAGTTTAAAATTCTGACAACGAATATACTTAATACCATAATCTGATGTTCCTTTTATATATCTCACAATTCTTTTGGCTGCTTGAAAGTGTACCTCACTGGCACAATGCATGAACCTTGAAAGCAAACTCACAGCAAAC
Organism: Allium sativum; assembly: GCA_030737875.1. NCBI lineage: Eukaryota > Viridiplantae > Streptophyta > Magnoliopsida > Asparagales > Amaryllidaceae > Allium > Allium sativum. The sequence goes on along the minus strand of CM060910.1, from coordinate 325,452,146 downwards.
ATTATGTCAGGTCTAGTTGCAGTAAGATACATTAGACAACCAATCAAACTCCTATATAGACTTTCATCTATCTTTTCAGCCCTATCATCTTTACTGAATTTCTCCTTTTGATTCATTGGCGTATCAGTACTCTTGCATTCTTCCATGTGAAACTTTTTGAGAATTTCTTTTGCATACTTACCTTGATTTATGAAGACTCCATCACTGTCTTGTTTCACCTCTATGCCTAAAAAATAAGACATCAACCCAAGATCTGTCATCTCAAAAGCTTTAAACATTTCAGCCTTGAAATCCTCCACTAGGATCTCATTATTTCCGGTCACAAGTAGATCATCAACATAAATGGAAACTGCCAGTAAATTTCCGCTTGCCTTTTTAATGTATAATGTAGCTTCACTTGGACTTTTAGAAAAGCCTAACTTATGAAGATGTTCATCAATTCTGCTATACCATACCCTTGGAGCTTGTTTAAGACCGTACAAGGCTTTCTTCAACAAGTAGACTTTCTCTTCCTGTCCTTTTACTTTGAAACCATCGGGCTGCTCTACATAGATCTCCTCTTCAAGATAACCATTTAGAAACGCCGATTTGACATCCAGCTGGAATATTTTCCATGTATTTTGAGCAGCCAAGGCGAGCAACATTCTTACTGTGTCCAAGCGGGCCACCGGAGCAAAAGTTTCTGAGAAATCCACCCCAAATACTTGATTATACCCTTTTACCACCAATCTAGCCTTATGTTTGTTTATTGAACCATCAGCATTGAGTTTAGTTCTATAGACCCATTTTACTCCAATTACTTTCCTATCTCGAGGTCTGTCCATTAACTGCCAAGTATCATTTTTTTCTATCATTCTAAGCTCCTCTTTCATTGCAACAATCCACTTATCATCCTTTTCTGCTTCTTTAAATTCAGCTAGTTCAAAAACAGCAACATTGCTTCTTTCGTATATCTCAGATAATGATCTTGTACCTCTAACTGGAACATCGTCAATTTCATCACCAAGATTTTGTGGAACTTCCTGTATGTGCTTCTTTATCGACTCCTCCCAGCTCCACTGTTTATCTTCCATAAACTTCACATCTCTATTCACCGAAATTTTCCCATTTTGAGGCTGAAAAATTCTATATGCTTTGCATGAGTTACTGTAGCCAATGAATATTCCAGCTTCTGCTTTTTTGTCAAGCTTATCACGTTTCACCTGTGGCACATAAGAGAAGCAAAGACAACCAAATATCTTTAGGTTTTGCAACTTAGGCTTGTAACCGAACCAGGCTTCATAGGGTGTTTTTTTTAAGACTCTTGTTGGCAGCCTATTAAGCAAGAATACTGCAGTATTGGCAGCCTCTGCCCATAGTTTCTTTGGTAGTTCTTTTTCATGCAACATACATCTTGCCATCTCCATAATACTTCGATTTTTTCTCTCACTAACACCATTTTGTTGAGGAGTGTAAGGGGCTGTAAGTTGGTGTTCAATTCCAGCTTCTTCGCAAAACTTTTCAAATGTCTCATTTGTATATTCTGTCCCATTATCAGACCTTAAAGTTTGTATCCTGCAATCGCTTTGATTTTCAACCCAAGCCTTATATTTCCAAAATGTGTTAGCAACCTCAGTTTTGGATTTAAGAAAATAAATCCAGCAATATCGGCTATAGTCATCAATAAACACAATATAATACTTACTACCATTCAAGGATGGTGTTGCTTGGGGTCCACCGACATCTGTATGCACTAGTTGTAACTTGTTTGCTGCTCTCCATGTTGTTTGAGGGAATGGTTTTCTTGTTTGTTTTCCATACTGGCAGGCAACACAATCATCTATCTCATCCTCCAACAATGGAACTCCCTTCACCAAGTTGTTTTTAAGCATATATTGAACTCCAGCATGATGGAAATGGCCAAGCCTTTTGTGCCACAAGTGTGTGCAGCTAACATTACTTGTGTAAGCCATTTGCTCCTCCTCCATTAGATTTAGAGCAAAACTTTTCGCCCTCATCTTTATCTTAAATATATCAAAGCCTTTGGCATCTTTTATCCAGCACCATTTGTCTTCAAAAATGACTTTGAAGCCCTTTTCAATAAGTTGTCCAACACTAAGAAGATTTTGATTTATGTTAGGGACATACAAAACATCATAAATATATTTCAAACCTGACAAACTTTCTATAGCCACTGTTCCTTTTCCTTTTTCTGAAAGAAATTCACCATTTCCAATTCTTACTTTAGAGGTAATTTTTGTATCAAGTTCCTTGAAGAGTTCTTGATCATTTGTCATATGATTCGTGCAACCGCTGTCAATCAACCAAGAATCGCTTGACGTATTGCTTACTGAAAAACATGTTGCCACAAACAAATGCTCTTCTTCATTTTCTTCAATGCCAGCCTTTGCTTCTTCATGTTGTTGTGACTTGCAGACCCTCTCTACGTGTCCAAGTTTTCCACATTTTCTACATTTAATATCAGGTCTCCACCAGCATTGCTTTTGTAGATGGCCTGTCTTTTTACAATGAGGACAAACTGGATTGGTTTCAACTTTATTTTTATTATCATTCTCAGCCATTTTGCAAATTTTCTTTTCTGCAGCTCCTGTATTTTCTATCTGTGCTTGAAAAGCACCTTCCATCAATCTTTCTTCTCTCATCAGTCGTCTTTGCTCTTGTGCCTGTAATGCATTCACTAATTCCGCTAGTGAAATGCTTGACAAATCTTTAGTTTCTTCCAATGAAGAGATTTATGACTCATATCTCTCGGGTAATGAGACTAAATTTTTTTCCACAATTCTTTCATCAGAAAAATTCTTACCAAGCAGCCTCACCTTGTTAACAAGGCTCAATAACTTATTGGAATACTCTTTGATGGTTTCAGTTTCCTTCATTTTCAGCATCTCGAACTCCCGAATCAAATTGAGTATTTGCATGTTTCTTGTTCTTTCATTTCCTTGGTACTCCTTCTTAAGGTAGTCCCATATAATTTTTGCTGATTCCAGGTTCATGATCCTTGTAAATATAGTATCTGAAACTGCGGAAAAAAGACAAGCATTGGCTTTGGCTTTTCTTGTCTTCTTTTCTTTATGATTCTTCATCTGAGCTACTGTGGGATTTGCAGGCAATGGAAACACCTCATAATCATCTTCTACAACTTCCCAAAGATCTAAGGCTTCAAGGTAGACGGTCATCCTAACTGCCCAAGCTTGATAATTCTCACCGTCAAAAGTGGGTGGTGCCATGGAAAAATTTGTCTCTGTTTCCATTTGTGAAGGATTCACAGTCCCTTAAGAAAAGAGCTCTGATACCAATTTGTTGTTATATAAAATGGCTGAGAAAAAAAGGCTTACTGTTTTTTTTATTGCATCTACTTATATAATAGTACTGAAAGGCATAAAACAAAGCTTAAAGATACAAGAAACATGACGTGGTACTGAACAAAAAAAAAATGAAATAAAAATTATTCACTAAAGACTTGGTCCATTGACCGATTATTCAGCAAGTTCTTTAGCAGGACACTAAGGCATTTTCAACAGAAGTAAATAAATATATGTTAAGTAACATATGTAAAATTTTCTTTGTATCGATGCTTGATTTATTTCAATGTACCAACCTTTTATTTCATCCTTTTTTGTGTGAAATGAGTAGTATAACTTATGTTTGTCAACATTTAGGAAAAATAATAATTTTCAGCACAGTATTTAAATCCTTTTTGCTAACTATTCCATACTTCTCATTTTTGTTCTCCACTTAATGACAACACCTAGCCTTTCCCATTCACATTTCCAAATTTATATTTCACAGTTCATACAGTAAGGGCCTATAATTAATGGTCCTCTAAACATGTGTTCAAACAAATATTCTAAACCATAATCAACCATTGTCATACATTTATACAATATTTAAGTTAAACAAATTTTTATAATATAGTAATATACTTAACTTATTTGATACCAAACACTTGCACAAAGAAAGAAAAATATATTTAAAACTTAGCTGAACATTATATTGGGTAGCTAACTTTGGAACAATAACTAATGACATTAATAGCATTTGCATAACGCACAAGCAGTTACATATCAATATTACAACCATATACCAATTTTGCACAAAATATTTTCTGTGTTTATAAACCTAATGAAAAATAAATTATAATAAACAAAATACTAAAAGAAATTTAAAGTGATAAATAAAGAAAAGAAAACTAGTATAAAATGTTAACTTGGCACGAATAACAATTTGCTGCTAGAACACAAGAATAATTTACATAAACTACGATTCAACAAGGATGACAGTGTTTTAGGGAAGAAGTCATCAAATGGCAAAGAAATATTTGGGAATTTATGTTATTATTGGCCCAAAATAATCTCCCTTTGAATACGCAATACATTTGCTATGAAATGGCTATCTTTGTTGCAGAGTTTGTTTTAACAGCTAAGTTAGATTTTGTGAAAAGAATGTTTTCTGTAATTGCAACTGTAAAATGTATTTTTATCAATACAATGGAGAGTGCGGAATAATGTACAAGCATTGGCTTTATATAATAGCTGAAAAAACAATTAAATGGGCTAAGCCCAATTGTAATAAAGAAGCAATGGGGAAGTAAAGTAACCGACCCATTTACAATAAGCCTATTACTTTTACTCCCCCCGAAACCCTAATCGGGTATTATACCAATTAGGTTTCAAGACAAAAATGGCGGCGGCTCAGAACATAAGCTTGGCGATGGCATCAAATTTGATCGAAGAAGAAGGCTTTCAGACAATCTTCCTCTTCATCTTCCTCTAAACATCAGGTATAACTCAATCACCAAAATATTGAACACTCTGAATTATGAATAAGAGAAATTTGTGGCTTTGAAACAGATTTTATCTTCAGATCTGTCAAAACCCTAGCTGAACGAGTGAAACCGACATCAATTCTACTGGATCAACTTCAATCTGGAATATAAATTACCATCCTAGTAGATCTCTTGCTCAAATATGCTGCGTCCACGCTGAGTTCTTCCTTCAATCTAGTAAAATTGGGTCTGGAAAGAGGTTTAGTAAGTACATCAGCCTTTTGATGCTGCGATGGTATATATCCTACCCTCAATTTACCTTGTAATACTTGCTCTCTGATAAAATATAAATCAATCTCTATATGCTTTGTCTTTGAATGAAGAACTGGATTAGAAGTTAAGGAAATAGCGCTCACATTATCACACCAGATTATGGCTTTTTTCTCGGTTTTAATTTTATGCTCACTTAATAGAGATTCAATACATAATACTTCTGCTGCTGCACTTGCAACACATCTGAACTCTGCTTCAGTACTAGACCTAGAAACTGTACTCTGTTTTCTAGCACTCCATGAAACTGGATTTTTACCTAAAAAGATACAATACCCAGATGTTGATTTTCTGTCATCAATGTCTGCTCCCCAATCTGCATCTGCATATGCATTTATATTTAGGTATTGCTAGCTTTAAAAATTAGGCCATGATCAAGTGTTCCTTTTAAATATCTAAGAATTCTCTTGACAGCAACCCAATGAGTATCCAAAGGATTTTGCATAAACGGCTAAAATATATACCTTTGAAAAGGAAAATCCTAGCACAAAATAATTTTTTTTCCTGCCTTTCTCCCATTGTAACGTTTATTCTCTGACATAATTTTTCTTACACATGCTTTTAAGTCCGGAAAATCCAGAACAATTTATAGTGTACATTTAATTTACAGGAAAATACCTTAAAGGAACAAAAAATTGTTTCTTAAGGACAAAAGGGAAAAAATTTGTTCATAAAGACAAGTTTTAGTGTAAAGGAAGGAATTATAGTGGGCCTCTGAATTCTTTCCTTTACACTAAATTTTGTCCTTGGGGAAAGAATTCAGGGGTCCACTATAATTCCTCCCTTTACACTAAAACTTGTCCTTATGGACAAAATTTTACCAAGTATTCACCTAGTGCATAGAAAAAAATTACAGAGAGAAAAAAAGAAGAAATTAAACCAAAAATAAATTTGGACAACAAATTTATGATCAATAACCAATGCAATTAATAAAATTTATATGATGCACTAATTGCTATAAAAAAACAAATGATTGGCACTTTCCAATTTTGCACCAAATATTTCTATATTTTCCTTCCTCTACAAATGTAAGCCTAATCAAATAATTTTTACAATCAATAGGTTGAAATTGAAACCATGAAACTGTGTATAATGTAATTCAATTCTTGTTTATAACCTTGTTGCAACTTGTAATTTATAGAAAGATCTAAAACTATGAAATTTTGAAACTAGAATGCTAGTCAACGTTAAAATTTACAGTTTAGTGTACATTAACCTTGTGATTATTTATTAACGTATACAAATCTGATGAGCGTTGAAACCATGAAACTGCGAAACAAGTATACTAGTCAGCCTTTATGTTTTACATCTCATGCCATAACTTATAGATTACTAACATTTACAAATCTGTGTTGATTACTCCTCAACGTATAACATTGAATATTAAAGGAGCTCATATGCAGAGGAATGAGAATGCAATTAAAACCAAATTGAATTCAGTTTCAACAATATCCTCTATTTTTGTGTGCACTTTAACATTTGAACTAAAAGTCATTTGACAGAATCAGAATGCACATTTTTTCCATTAAAAAAAGAAAAAAGAAAATAAAACAAGTTAAAATTAGAACTTGAAAACTAAACATGAACTGTCTTGCTCACTTGCTCACTCCTGCAGTCGGATGAGATTGTAGCTTCTCATACATGGCATGCGACTCATCTGACCTGTATAAACACTTCATTCTATTTCATGCAAGTCAAACAAATACATTAAGTTGCAAATAACATCCTATTCACTGTGCAAAAATAATGCAAGTTTTGCCAATTGCTATCATTAGTAGTGGTAATATATATTTAGATAAAAATGTTGAAGCAGATTCATGCAGTGATGGAGGTGGCACAACTTAAAAACAAACTAACTAATTTCACGTTTAAAAGTGTAACAGGACAACCAATGATTTCGAGAAATAGTGGTAAAACTTCTAGTTTGAGTGGCGAGAGGTCTAAAACCCTTGATATACATGATAACCAATGTTTGAAAAACCATTTAATCTCCTTGTATATTGATGAGAAAAATGAATACAAGAGCACGGATTCCATACATGAAAATAAAAATGATAGGAAATGTATACTAAATATGCATGGAACAAGCACAATAATAAAATTAGCATGTAATAATAGTACTGGAAATTCATTCAGGAAATTCCAGAGGCAATTCTGTTGAGACTGATGCAGATACAATCAATAACATGCAAGTAATGTTTTTGATCTAGCATGATGTAAGGGTATAAGATACAACAATGCACCTTCTCCATCACGAAGGCAACTGGAATATTGGTTTGGGATTAGGAAAGCAAAGGACAATCCCTGAAAATAGACCAATTACTTCCTTAAAATTAGGCTTAAAAAGGAACCCAAGGACCACAATGCCAGGCAAAATGTCCAAATTTCTTTCGGGCCTCATAGAGATTTTCGACGTAATTACTAGCAACTTCGAATAGTAACATATACATCTGCCTCTGAAGAGTGGCACAAAAGGCTTTCAAACTTTAGAATACATACATAACAAGTTAGTTCATAACAAACACTAGAAAATATAATAAAGCCGTATTTATGGAAAATTTAAACTTAGCATTCATCTACAGGTCTTGAATTACTTCCCTAAAAGCTTTGTTAACAGTTCTTACTACTATATTGACTGTTAGAAGAATGAGGAAGTTTCAGTTATGGTCAAGTGGTAATTGGCTGACTCCATTCTAATAGCAGAAAAACTAACATCCACATTAATAATCATGTTACCGAATATAGCTAAACTAAATATTATCAATGGGAAAAAAATCATGATAAAAAGAGCTAGCAATCATCTACCTGTAGTTCTTCTATCTTTTTAACATGCGCTTCTTCTCCTTTTGACAATGGCATGCAACAATAAGCATATCAAACTGCAAATAAACTGCGCAAATCTTTCTCACACATGAAGTGGATTTACAAATACAACCAAAAATAACATAAACCTTTGTGGAATCTTGACATAGTACAACATACGTTAACCTTGCCTACTTAGAAATGTTTTGTGTCTCTTCATTCGCAGCGGCAGTCGGGTTCGCATGTGATTTGGGATAATTTTGAGAATGTAGAACAGGTGCTTCGCACTAACTACTAGATCTCGACACGGAAGTATATCTTAACTTGAACCCATTTGATGAAGTGAATGTCAGATCCAGGGAGCAAACCGCAGGAGAAAACTTGCTAATATATCCATTTGATGAAGAGACACGATTGATTAAAGATTATGGAATTAAAGAATATGGAATTGGAGATTCGAGATTACCTGAAGTTCAACAAACGATTAATTACGACCGAGTTTAAGAAACTCGATTGAATCTAGGGTTTAATTTTTCGCCTGCTATTTTAGAAAAGTCTGCGGGTGTTTTCGTTTTACTTGCTTGTTTTTATTTTCTTTCCGCCGTAATTTTAACGTAGCAATGTTTTGCGTTCGTCTTTAACAAAGCCGACGCACATAATTTATTTTATTCCCTTATTTGCATCAGATCATAAATGATCAGATACAAATAGCAATATTAAATTTTCATTTCTGCCCTACCGCATCGGTTCGTAGACAACAACAGATGCAAAGGCTAGAGTAATATTTGCTTTACCTTATTTGCATCTATATTCGGGTAGGAGCAGACGCAAAATGTACTATTTGCATCTGTTGTTTATACATCAGATGCAAATAAAGAGATGCAAAAAATAAGTTCTATACTAGTGCTAGATCTACGTCGAGAGAGTGAGAGAGAGGATCACATCAAATTCACTATCCGGATTAGGGATTAGATGACTTCAAACTATTTTGAAGAATTGGTGAGTGATAAGAATCTCTCACATGGATTCAATCGAGTATGTTGGTTGTTTGATCGTATTTTCATCATTCCAAGTTGTTTTCACCTAGATCTACATCTTGGTAAGTGTATTTTCATTTGAATCACCATAAGATCTAATCTAGCAACCTAAATCGGTATAATCATGTGTTAATAATATGTTTAGATCCATTTATTTGGTTCGTTTAATTGTTTTATGATAAATGGTGAATTCTATGTGATAATCGATGTATGAGTATTGTTGATCAATGTTCGATTTATCATTGGATATTGGTTGAATTGGTCAAATTGTATGTTAGATGGATCAGTCAAAATTCAAGTGATTTCAAGTGATGGATTGGTCGAGTGTTCTCCAAGCAATGGAGATGGATCGACATCATTGATGGATCGGTCGAATTCCTGATGATGGATCTGGCAACGTATGCAAGGGATGGATCAGTCGTGATTTCAAAGTATGGATCGGTCAAGGCCACGGATTGTACAAGTCCATTGATCGGGAAACAGGTGAAAGCATGGATGGGGCAGAGTTTGAAAGCGTGGATCGGGCTCAAATTTGATGGATCAGGGTCGTTGCTCAAAGATGGATCGAGCACAGTGAATCAGATGGATCATTCTACATTTTAGTGATGGATCGGTAGCGGATACATGCTATGGATTGGTCGCTTCATATAGATGAATCAGCAAGGGGGTTGGGTATGGATCGGGTAAGGTAGGTGTAACATGGATCGGGCAAGCGTTGTGGCCTGGAGTGGTTTCGTTTCCACGATGGATCGATAGCCGTTGCCGAGGCGCTGCAAAAGGATGGATTAGTCAAATATTTTGGTGGAGGCACAGGCATGGATCGGTATGTCTGATCCATAGTTGATCGACATGTCTGATTCATAGTGGATCGCCATGCAATGGAAGGTGGACTGCAGCATTTATAAAACGTTGTGAATGGGGTTATCATAGCAAAAAGGTGAAACGTTGTGAATAAAGTATTGACCAAAAGTGATGATTAATTTGGTTAGGGAATGGACGTGGCTTCAAAGTGAATACAAGGAGGAATGTTCGAAGTGTTGTGAGTTGTTTGTTGATTGGTGAAATGCAACGAATGTGAAAACGACTCAAGATGATTTGATCTTGTGGATAATGGCTGCTCAAGATGATTTAAGCTTGTGAATGGTCGCCGATGACGAAGACTAGAGATATTGGAGACCGAGGAATTATCGTTTTCATAGGTTCTAGTGGGCTCAAAGCAATGGTATAATAGGGATGCCTAAACGACTAGATGATTAGTCGAGTACCTTGGGTATCGTTGAAAGGCCTAAATACGTATCGATGAAAGGCATATGGATTTTTTTGCTAGAACCGGGGTTTACCATTAGCCCTTAATGGTTGGTAGGATGTTGATCCGATCATACGATTAACGATGGTTTCAAGGCGGGATTGGCGGTGATAGTTAGAGTCATGGACGATGATTGTTTTGTTTGTATCGCCTTGTGTAGTTGTCCGACGTCGAAGGGGATATCTCTTGAGTGCTTGTCAGATGTTGCTTTAGGCCTTCGGGGCTTGTGCTTGAGGGATGTTAATATCTATTAGGATGGTCTACACTTGATAACAGATTGCCATAAATGTACTGTTTTCATTTTTCTGATTATTTATGAAGGCTATCACTGTCGGATGTGGGGAAGATGGGTTGGGTTCTTCTCCGTTGATGTTGGTAGATTAGTTGATTAATCTGCCTATTCTTATATACTTTATTGTTGATGTTAGATAGTTGTTTTATCGCTCATTAAGACTGTTTTCTGACTCAAGATTTTATGTTTTCTCTTAGTAACTTGGGTTGTTCATCCATGTGTTGGATGGGCAGATTGAGTATCTGGTGATAGATAGTTGATCTTGATGAGGATGATGTTGCTGAGCGACGATGAGCTGGAGGGTTACGTATTAGTTTCCTATTACCTACTATTTGTTGTTTTCCCGCTGCTATGTTTATGTATTCTCTGAGTGATTTGTGGTGAGGCTCATTGTACAGACTCTTATAGTGTTATCCAAGGTTGTATGAATATTTCATGGTGATATGAAAAAGTTTAAGATTCTGCTCAATTTTGCTTTAATATTATTGCCTATTTTATATGTTCTAATATATTTTATCCTCGCGCAGTGAGTTATACGACATGTTCTGCTTATGTTGTCTAACCCTGATGAATGTCCATTACTGCCTGACACTCTTTCAATGCATTATTTTCCTTGTTAAGTGCAGGAGCTATGGGCGGTCGTCACATTTAGTATCAGAGCCAGGTTAATCGATTTTAACCAAAGTTCGAAGATGTAATAACGTATGAGAGACGTATTTGTAGATTTCTAATGGATGTATACTATATATTAGTGTATAGTATAATAGCGTTTGAACTTCATTTGTTGTTTTTTCTCGTGTGTGACAAATCATCTATTTTTCAGATTTAGAATGAGTCATCGAACGTTAAGACACACTGCTAGGGAGGAGATTGTTTCTGTGTGGGGGTGATGGTGGTATACCAGATTACCTAGTTATGTTCAAGGCCATGATGGGAGTGATAATGAGGAAAATAATGCATTGGTGGAACTCTGTCACTTTAGAGTCTCCAGAAGATGAAATTTCATGGGAGCAATTCCAAGTTAAGTTTGATACGAATTTCATTTCTACCGTTCATAAGTCTATTCTGTTTAAGAGATTCGTTGAGCTAATGAAGAATGGTAGACCAGTGTTGGAGTACGTTTCGGATTTTGAAGCCTTGTCCAAGCATGCTTGTTCACATGTTGAAACTCCTTATTAGAAGAACGAGAAGCTTGTCATGTGCTTGGACAAATATCTTAGGAATCAGCTAGTCAATCATCTGGATGATACTTACGAGAAGATCGTGGAGAAAGATTTGAGGCACGAGAGTCTGTTTCCTAAGGAAGAAGTGTTGTTGCTGCAGCCAAAGAAGAACCAAAACTACAACAGGGTGGTAACAACAAAAGAAGGAAGCAGCAATAGTAGAAAGGAAAAGATAGCCAAAAAAAGAAGAAAGGCGAGGTGACTTGCTACAATTGCCAGCAGAAGGGTCATTACTCCAAGGATTGCAAGAATCTGAAGGCTGAGAAGAAGTGTCACAAATGTGGCAAGCATGTGCATAACAAGAAGGATTGTCTAGAACCAGCTAAGGGAAAGCCGATTGTGAAGGCGTATGCTTTGGAGGCTGTGCCATCGTCTTTTATAGCTCCTACGGCAGAGGAGAAAGGAAAGAATGTCATCTTTCAAGGTATTCTTTCCGTTAGAGATGTTTCAGTTCGTGTGTTGTTTGAAACTGGAGCATCGCATTCTTTCATTTCTATTGAGCTTTTGTGACGCTTGGGTTTGGAACCTAAGATTTGTGATAGACCATTGATCGTGACTAATCCAGTTGGGGGTTCGTTCAGTTTGTGCATAATTTGTCGTGGTCTAGTGTTGTCGAGTCATGGTTGCTCCTTTATGTGTGATTTTTTTTTTAAACTTCGCTGGGTTTGGGATTATTTTGGGTATGGACTGGCTCAAGAGGTATGCAGCAAAAGTAGATTGCAAGAAGCTCGAGGTGACATTCTGTAACACCCCACCTCCGTTAAGGTCACTCACAAAGGGAATGCCTTAACTTTGATGGAGCATTTTAGTAGACAGAACAGAATATTACAAGATAGATAAGTAGTACTTGAAAAATTATAACTTTATTACAGAAGAAGTAGAAATAAGTTTGGTTACATCTTTTTAAATAACAATACCAAAACTCAAGTACACAATTATCAGTCTTATACAAAATCCTTCAGAATGTAAAGTTTCAAAGCCATAATCCCCAACATAAACTGCCATGAAAAGATAGAGTCAAAGCCAAGCAATACTCCAAGCACTTCAAGCAGAGAGAATCAGAATCAAGCTCCTATGTTTCCACCTTGAGCACCTTGGGGGGAAACAGAAAGAAAAGGGGCAAAAACAAACGAGGTTAGACATAAAGTCTGGCGAGTCCAGTGACTTCCAGCATATAAACAGATAATATTATCATGACATGTAAATAAAGCTGGATGAGAGATTACATCAACAGGAATAACATATATACTTTAAGTTAACAGAAGAAACAGAATGATGTAAACCAAGTTATGTTCCTTACTTACATCTTACTTCTCTGCACCAATACTAGTATAACAGGGTTAGGTGTTACCCTAATGTCTAAACTGAAACAGAATCGAAACAGAATAATCTATACAGAAACAGAATGCTAGTAATGGGCCTTCACCACCCCAACAGACAGAAGGTACAGAAGCAGAATACTAATAATGGGCCTTTGCCCCCCAACAGACAGAAGGTACAGAAACAGAATACTAATAATGGGCCTTTACCACCCAACTAATGGGCCTTTACCACCCCAACAGACAGAAGGTACAGAAACAGAATTGGAAACAGAATCAGAGACGGAAACAGAATAATCCCTACGGAAACAAAATGTTAGAATTAGGTGTACACTAATAATGGGCCTTTACCACCCCAACAGACGGTACCAATAGAAACAGACAGAACTAAGTGTACCCTAAGTCCTACCCCAAGCAATCGGCTCCCTAACACATAAATACCTCATGTTGGCCCCACAGTAGGGTGTATAACTCCCTAAAGTGGCAACCTATTGGCACAGACCTATTTACAGATGTCATGGTGTCTTACATCCTCAGAGCAGACCGGATCCATGCACGCACATGACCCGGTTGGAACGCACCATCAACACCCCTCGCCATTATCAGAATGAATCGCTTATGATTAGTTCAGTAAGCGTGCCCGGACCCCTACATAGCGTGGGGTCAAAGTTTTTGATACCAGAAAGGGTTATTGACTAATATGGGTCCCAAACAACAGATGACACAAGTATTTCCCCTCCTAACCTTGTGTCCCCAGACTAACAGATTTCATATTAACTTGTTTACAAGTTTCAGACATACAAAATTCAGATTTACTAGTTCACAGATCAGACAATCAAGTTAACAAGTTTCAGACTAATGGGTCAAATGTACAGTTTTGACAGACTTACAGATTGTCTAACTTTGTATTGGGCCTACAGATTCACGAAACGGGTTTGTTAAAATCATCAGTCCAATTGGTTTAACCCTATCCACCCAACACGTTTTAGACATCATATTGCATTAATTAAATATTAATGCACAGACCTCTCACATTAGGTCGGTAGCTTGTGGCCGCTGGATATGCCGGGCAGTTCCGGGCAGACTTCTGCCACAAGCCAGACCTAACCTCGTGTCTAAGCATATTTTAGTTATGCCTACGACCTCTCACATTAGACTGACAGTTTGCGGTCCCTGGTTAAGCCAGTTGGTTCCGGGCAGGCTTCTACCGTAAACGGAGTCTAACCTCGTGTCATAGCCACTTTATTCCATTACAGAAAATTTCAGACTAATTATGTCCATTTAGCAGATTTAACTTCTTTACAAGTTACGGCAGATTATCCAAAGTTATATTAACATGTTTTGCTCAATTTTAAATCGAGCCTCCAAATTACAATTATTCAACTTTCAACAGATTAAGCAATTCAATAGATTTAGCAGATAACAGATCTAGTAGATTAGGAAATTTAGTAGATTAGCAGAACAGGCAATTCAACAGATTTAGCAGATTAGGTAATTCAGCAGATTTAACATTTCTTAAAAATTCTATTTACATATCTTGCCTAATCATAAATTAATCCTAAACTTGCATGCTCAAATAATGGTCATAATTCATAATACAATATATGCCCTCAAATTTTCGTTAAACTTTGCACAGTACAGAACACTCTCTAAAAGCCCCAAATCATGATATGAATTATGCCAAATTATAGCCTTTAATGCCCATATCCAAAAATCCATATTTAGTCGCATTCACATTAATAGTTATCCTATTTTAATATAGGTCCTTACGCCTAAGTTTCATATTCCTTTTTCAAGTCATGAATCATTATATAAAATATACCCAAAAATCTAGATATTTAAATTATATCCTCTCAAAATCAGATCTTAATATTTATATGCATTTTGTCCCCAAGTTTCAAGTCATATGTTATCATTCAATGATTCCTCTTCTTCCAAATCACAGAGTATGCACAGATCTAGATCTAATTTACAACATATGTCCTTTTCTCAAATCAGTCACAGATTAGTCATGTCCAATTATGCATTATTCATTATTTACTCCAAAATTTAGCGTTCGTGCGTTAATCACTTATGAGATTTGGCGCAGGCTCGTAGTAGCTTGGCTATAGAACAGAAAAAAGAAAAAAAAGTCACAGAAAAACAGATTTGACAGATAAGAATATGCATAACCTCAGATTCAGATTTATAGCCATGTCAAGATCATAATTAAAGTTCATATATGAAAATAACTATACTCACAAAAAGGGAACGACTCTTATATTTTGGAATCTTTAATCTAACACTGAATAGCTCTCCTTTGGCGTAGACTATCGATTAGATTAGAAAATAGTTGTTCTCTTTTAATTCTATTCAGATTGGAAGAAGATGCACTAGTTCTAGCTTAGATTTCAGCAGAGTAGCGACACCATTATTTCATTTTAATTAGAATAGAAGCAGAGTATAGGCAGAATGAAATTGTGTGGAGAGAAAGTGAGGTTTGGGGGTGTTTTTATAGGAGAATAGGATGATTTAGAGCCTTCAGATCAGTCCAGAAGTCATCAGAACCACCCAGCTCAAAGACAGGTCATCCAGCCACTCGGAAGAAGACACGTCATCACATAACACTCTAGAATTCTGTGCTGGATCGGTATGGGCGCACTTGGCAGGTGCGCCAGTGTATTTTTGTACTGGCGCACTTCACAAGTGCGCCAGTGTATCCTGGCTTGTTCCCGGTTTTTCTGCCTAACTTCGTTCGTCCATATCTTCTTCATACAGTATCCGTTTTACGCAAACTCGGACTCTATCTCAAGCAGAATTTCGAGACGAACGCAATGGCGCAACCCGTTTCCCTTAATTCTTCTCCTAAAATTAAGTATACTTTAATTTGTTACTTATACGTTCATAGAAAATACGGGGTGTTACATTCTCCCCTCCTTAAAGGATTTCGTCCCCGAAATCTTCAAGTTAAGAAGAATGTGTCCTACCATCTAATCATACATCTACTCAACCATTATCCACAAGCATCCATTTTCCTTAGAAAACTTCTAATATTGTATGAACATATGCAAAAGTGTGTATATGTCTCTTATCTAATGCAAAGATCAGACGGTCTACTGATTCAGTTGACCTCCTCAATGTGAACCATGTTGGTGCCATGAGTCCAATTATGTATGCAAGAAATCATATTTGATACACATCATTTCTATATATGTGCATAACCATTCATCCAAATGCAACATCCATGTGATGAGTCAATCATTTTGCATCCACAAAAATTGAAAAATGCGCACACATTCATATGCAGTATGAGAGTGTTTTAGAGCCGATCTAGTGCCTAGTGTGTGTATATGCATCCACGAGCAACCACTTGCATCCACTTGCAACCATCAAACATAACATGTCTCAAACACATGTTTACACCCATTAGTTTCTACCTAAAGGTCGAAGACTCGATCGATAGGATACAGCTGAGTGATAGAAGCAAGTACGATTAAAACAAGAGCTCTGTTCCTATTAGACATCGGCTAAGAAAATAAATCCCTAAGTATCAACCCCAAAGACCGAAATCAACATCAAATTGACACTCAGAGAATTACTCCCATTAAACAATGTCAAAACTGGAAATCTACTTCATGGTTCGAGTAAAAATTCCTATCCTTTTCAGAAATATTCAGATACTTACAGACTACTGGTACAGATCAGATTATCAAATAATTCTTAGGAAACTAAGCATGATAAAACCCTACCATATCCCACAAAAACCAGAATGTATGCTTCATAGTCAACTTAACGCCTAACACAGATACTTAAAGGATTTGAGGCATGAGAGTCTTTTTCCTAAGGAAGAAGTGTTGTTGCTGCAGCCAAAGAAGAACCAAAACTACAACAGGGTGGTAACAACAAAAGGAGGAAGCAGCAATAGTAGAAAGGAAAAGATAGCCAGAAAAAGAAGAAAGGCGAGGTGACTTGCTACAATTTCCAGCAGAAGAGCCATTACTCCAAGGATTGCATGAATCTGAAGGCTGAGAAGAAGTGTCACAACTGTGGCAAGCATGTGCATAATAAGAAGGATTGTCTAGAACCAGCTAAGGGAAAGCCGATTGTGAAGGCGTATGCTTTGGAGGCTGTGCCATCGTCTTTTATAGCTCCTACAGGCCGAGGAGAAAGGAAAGAATGTCATCTTTCAAGGTATTCTTTCCGTTAGAGATGTTTCGGTTCGTGTGTTGTTTGATACTGGAGCATCGCATTCTTTCATTTCTATTGAGCTTATGTGTCGTTTGGGTTTGGAACCTAAGATTTGTGATAGACCATTGATCGTGACTAATCCAGTTGGGGGTTCGTTCAGTTTGTGCATAATTTGTCGTGGTCTAGTGTTGTCGAGTCATGGTTTCTCCTTTATGTGTGATTGTTTTTTTTTTGAACTTCGTTGGGTTTGGGATTATTTTGGGTATGGACTGACTCAAGAGGTATGCAGCAAAAGTAGATTGCAAGAAGCTCGAGGTGACAATCGGGAATGTGGAAGGGTGAATTGTTGTGATTTGATGTAAGCCCGAAGGTGGTGTCTTTGTAATCCATTTATATTCGTTTGTGATTCCATGGGAAACTTGTCATCTATGCTGAGCGGTAATAGGTTCGGTGGTGTCTTTGACGAGGTGAAAGGGTTGCCACCACATCGTGAGATTGAGTTTAGAATCGATCTGGTCGACGGTGTTAGACCTATTGTCATGCCTCTTAGGAGGATGGCGTCTAAGGAACAATGAGAGTTAGATGTGCAAGTATGTGACCTTTTGGGAAAAGGATTCATTCGGAGAAGTGTATTCGAATAGGGTACAACAGTTGTGTTTGTAACCAAGGTTGATGGATCTTTAAGATTGTGTGTAGATTATCATGAGCTGAACAAGGTGACCAAGAAGAATAAGTATCTATTGACAAGGATAAATGACTTGTTCGATCAGCTCCATGAGGCCAAATTATTTTCTCACATAGATTTGGCAATGGGATTCCCCCAGTTGATGGTGACAAAGGATAGTGTGCCGAAGACTTCTTTTAGGACACCATTCGATTTCTTTGAATGGTTGGTGATTCCATTTGGGTTGACTAATGCGCCAGCGTATTTTTTGGATTTTATGAATAGGATTTTCAGAGATCAGTTGAGTAAATTCGTGCTTGTGTTCGTAGATGATATTCTGGTTTTCCTCCGGAATGAGGAAGAGCATAAGACGCACTTGTGAGTATTTTTGGAAATCTTACGAAAGCATTAGATAAGAGCTAAGTTTTCAAAGTGACACTTCTTGAAGAATGAAGTGAGCTTCTTAGGCCAAGTTGTTTCTGGAAACGGGACAGCGGTTGACCCTGCTAAGTTGGCAACAATCTAAGATTGGGATTGGCCTAAGAATGCAATAGATGTTAGGAGTTTCCTTGGATTGGAAGGATATTATCGTCGTGTTATAAAGGGTTTCTCCAAGATAGCTGCACCATTAACAGGATTGGCGAAGAAGAATCAAGTGTTCACATGGGATGCGAAATGTGAGCAAGCTTTTGGAATCCTGAAATAGAGACTGACGAGTGCTCCTGTCTTGACCATTCCAAGCGGGAATGAAGAGATAGTGGTATACACCGATGCATGTGGTACTGGACTTAGAGAACTACTGATACAGAAGGATAGAGTAGTGGCCGACGCGAGTCGACAGCTAAAGCCACATGAAAGAAATTATCCGACTCATGATTTATAGTTGACAACAATTATGTTTTCTCTGAAAATGTGGTTATATTACCTATTGGTTGTTCGATTCGAGTTGTTTACAGGTCATAAGTCATTGAAGTATCTTTTCTCCTGAAAGGACTGGAATCTTCGGTAGCAACAGTGGTTATAGTTTCTGGCATCGTATGATTTTGGTATAGCATATACTCCTGGTAAAGGTAACGCGGTGGCGGATGCGTTGAGTCGAAGACAAGCAAGTTTAGGATCGATGCTTTCGGAATGGAAGCACCTCGAGTACTTGGCAGGATTTGATTCAGGCCTCTGTGTGTGTTAGAACCTGAAATTTTGGCAAGCGTATTGATAAGGCATACTCTCATCGAAAGGATTAGCAAGAACCAAAAGCGTGATGCAAATCTTGTCGAGATTATCCAGAAGTTGAAACCAGGCGATAAGGAATTCGAGGTCAATCGAGAGGGTTGGCTTCGAAAGAAAGCACGAGTGGTTGTTCCTGATATTGATAGAATGAGAGATGAGGTTCTGAGGGAAAGTCATCACTCAAAGTTAAAGATTCATCCTATTGGTAATAAGATGTATCAGGACATGAGGCGAGCCTACTGCTGGGAAGGGAAGAAGAGGGAAGTTGGAAAGTTTATTTCCAAATGCATGACCTATCAGTTGGTGAAAGCTGAACAGAAGAAGCCTAGCAGATTGCTTCAGCTAGTGGAAGTTCCTACATGGAAGTGGGAGCAAATATAGATGGATTTTATCGATGGACTATCTAGAACCAGAATAGGAAACGAAGGAATTTGGGTCATAGTGGATCGCTTAACCAAAAGTGCAAGATTTACTCCTGTCAGATCGACTAGGACCGCATCATAGTTGGTTGAGTTGTATATTAAATGGATAGTTCAATTCCATGGCACCCTAAAGAGCATAGTAAGTGATCGAGATCCATTATTCATAAGTGGATTTTGGAAGAGTTTGCAAGGGACCTTGGGAATCGAGTCGTGTCTGAGTACAGCTTATCATCCCCAAACTGATGGTCAAACCGAGAGGGTTAACCAAGTTTTAGAAGATCTCTTAAGATATTTTGTATTTGACTTTGGAGGATTATGGGAAGACCGTCTATATCTAGTTGAGTTTGCATACAACAACAGCTACTAGTCGAGCATTGGGATAACACCATATGAGGAGTTATATATAAGACCGTGTAATTCTCTGGCATTTTGGTTAGAAATTGGAGATATGTTGATGTTTGGGCCAGAGATGATCAGAGAAAATTGGATTGTATCGTAATTGTTCGGCAAAGAATGAAGGCAGCCCAAGATCATCAGAAGAGTTACACCGATAAACATTAGAATATTTGGAGTTCGACATTGGTAACATGGTTTTCGTGAAAATTTCGACAGTGAAGCGTGTTGTTCGGTTCATAAGTAAAGGAAAGTTAGCTCCAAGATTCGTTGGACCATTTCCGATAGTTGAGCGAATTGGAAAGCTCGTGTATAGATTGGATTTACTAGAAAAGATGTCGATTCTGCATAATGTTTTCCATGTGTCATTTCTATGGAAGTGTGCATAATTCGAATATGGTGGTATCTCAGAAATAGTACGAAGACCTAGAAGTCAAGACCGTAGTTACGAAACCTTGTAAGTCGCTTCGCGTTGTGAGGAATGACATGAAACAGCTTAGGAGGAAGACAGTTAAGCTAGTCAAGGTGCAATGGAGTAAGGATGACAACAATTGTACGTGGGAGACAGAAGAAAGTATGAAGATGATCCATCCAGAACTCTTCGTTGGTATGACCCATTAATGTCGTGTCACTCTTACGCCATCGTAGCTTGTACTATTCGTTATAATTCCACATGGTAGGTTAAGGCTATGGACGCATGGCTTGATTGATGCTAGTTTGGATGGTAAATTGGCTGCTTGTGGATGATAGGCATGCAGAGTTGTTTTTGGTTGGCTTTGTTTGCTTGAGATTTCGGGGGCGAAATTCCTAAAAGGGGATAATGTAACGACCGGCATTTTACGTATCGTAAAATATTTTTATTTAATTCTTTGAGAGTTGGATCATTCTCATATTTTGATATGTTGGTTATGAGGATGTGAGACATATCCATAATTTCTATCAATTTTATTTATGACCATTTTCCCCTGGCAGTTTTGTACAAGGCATTTCTTTTGATTGAGATAGAATCAGGTGATCAGATCGATTTCATTGGAAAGGAAATGGTGTTGCAAAAAAATTGGTTACATTAAAGATTTGGTTCAAGGGTTTAGGAGGAATCGTTGTTTTATTGCTATATAATTTATGGACAGACTAATTAGTCATTAGTGAGCTGATTAGTGAGGCCCATTAGTGGGCTAATGGATTGGCTATAAATAGGGGGTTAGAGGCAAGGAGAAAGGGTTACTTTTTCATTTCTCATTTGGTTGGGTTTATGATTCTCCTTACTCCAATCAAATACATCTCTCCTCCATTAGAATCTTAGATGTACGCAATAAGATTGAAGATCTACATCAAGGAAGGCTAGATCTACGTCAAGAGAGAGAGGATGACATCAAATTAAGAGATTTTAAGATCGTTCTTCGCTGTCTAAATTAGTGATTAGTTGTTTTCAAGCTATTTTGAAGAATTGGTGAGTGATTAACATCTCTCGCACGGATTCAATCGAGTATATGGGTTGTTTGATCTTCTTTTCATCATTTCAATTTTTTTCACCTGGATCTACATCATGGTAAGTATATTATCATTTGAATTACCAAAAGATATAATCTAGCAGCCTATATCGGTAAATTATGTGTTAATAGTATGCTTAGACCCATTTATTTGGTTCCTTTAATTGTTTTATGATGAATGGTGAATCCTATGTGATAATCAATGTATGGGTGTTGTTGATAATTGTTCAATTGATAATTGGATGTTGGTTGAATTGGTCGAATTGCATGTTAGATGGATCGGTCAAATCTCGAGTGAATTCAAGTGATGGATCAGTGTAGTGTTCTCCCAGCAATGGAGATGGATCGACATCATTGATGGATCAGCCGAAATCTTGATGACGGATCGGGAAACTTATGCAAAGGATCGATCAGTCGTGATTTCAGAGTATGGATCAGTCAAGGCCATGGATCGGACAAGTACATGGATCGGGCATGCAACAGGATAAAGCATGGATCAGGCAGAGTTCAAAAGCATGGATCATGCTCAAATTCGATGGATCGGGGTCTTTGCTCAAAGATGAATCAGGTGGATCGGTCTACTTTTTAGTGACAGATCGATAGCGAGTACACGCTATGGATCAGCCACTTCATAAAGATGGATCTATGGTTCAGGAAAGGCAGCGGTAGCATGGATCAGGAAAGCGTTGTGGCCTGGAGTTATTGCGTTGCCATGATGGATCGGTAGCAGTTGCAAGAGGGTAGATCAGTCAAATAGTTTGGTGGAGGCAGAGGCATGGACTGGTATGTCTGATCCACAGTGGATCGACATGTCTGATCCACAGTGGATCGACATGTCTGATCCATAGTGGATTGCCATGCAATGGAAGGTGGACTGCAATGTTTATAAAACGTTGTGAGTGGGGTTATCATAGTAGAAAGGTGAAACACTGTGAATAAAGTATCGACCAAAAGTGATGATTATTTTGGTTTGAGAATGGACGTGGCTTCGAAGTGAATTTAAGGAGAAATGTTCGAAGTTTTGTGAGTTATTCATTGATTGGTCAAATACAAGAAACAAGAAGATGACTCAAGATGATTTGAGCTCATGGATAATGGCTTCTTAAGATGTTTGAGCATATGAATGGCCGCCGATAATGACGACTAGAGATAATGAAGGCCAAGAAATTATCGTTGTCTTAGGTTCTAGTGGGCTCAAAGCAAGGGTATAATAGGGACGCCTAAATGACTAGATGATTAGTCGAGTACCTTGGGTATTGATGAAAGGCCTAGATACGTATCGATGAAAGGTGTATGGAGTTTTTGCTAGAATCAGGTTTACCATTAGCCCTTGATGAACGGTAGAATGTTGAGTCGGTCATACGATTAACGATGGTTTCAAAGCAGGATTGGCATTGATAGCCAGAGTCATGGACGACGATTGTTTTGTTTGTATCATCTTGTGTAGATTGTCCGATGTCGAAGGAGATATCTTTCGAGTGCTTGTCAAATGTTGGTTTAGGCCTTCGGGGCTTGTGCTTGAGGGATGTTGATATCGATTAGGATGGTCTACGCTTGATAATTGATTGTCATGAATGTATTGTTTGATTTTATCTGATTATTTGTAAAGGCTATCACTGTCGGATATGGAGAAGACAGGTTAGGTTCTTCTTTGTTGATGTTGGTAGATTAGTTGAATAATCTGCCTATTCTGATATATATATTGTTGATGTTAGATAGTTGTTTTATCGCTCATTAAGACTGTTGTCTAACTCAATATTTTATGTTTCCTCTTAGTACCTTGGGTTGTTCATCCATGTGTTGGATGGGCAGATTGAGTAGCAGGTGACAGGTAGTTGATCTTGATGAGGACGATGCTGCTAAGCGACGACGAGCTGGAGGCTTACGTATTAGTTTCCTATTACCTACTATTTATTGTTTTTCCACTGTTATGTTGATGTATTCTCTGAATGACTTGTAGTGAGGCTCATTGTACAGACTCTTATCGTGTAATCCAAGGTTGTATAGATATTTCATGGTGATATAAAGAAGTTTAAGATTCTGCTCAATTCTACCTTACTATTATTGCCTATTATATATGTTCTATTATATTTTATCCTTGTGTTGTGAGTTATACAACAAGTTCTGCTTGTGTTATCTTACCCAGATGATCATACATAGTTGTCCGGCATGTCATTCAGTGTATTATTTTCCTTGTTAAGTGCAAAAGTTATGGGGGTAGTCACATCCTTAATCTCATTGAATCCCGCGTCTAGCATGACGAATTACCGCAATATGTCAAGAATCCTGCAGCAGTAGCTCTTCCTTCTCAACTTCCAACCATATCTCAGGATAGTGGCAGGACTGGTCGCCCCTAATACATTGTCATCAACTGATCCGGCTCTGAGGATCTTCTTGGCTTTTTCGGATCTCGGTATGTTACTTATGTCTGTTCTTGTTATTGTTGACTTCACGCCTTTTTAACTTTCTTTGCATTTAATTAAAGGGGCAAGGTTAGCCTGCACATGCATGGAACCAGCTTGTGGTCTCCAGTCGTGCTCACAGTTGAACTATTGATTGTTGTACTCCCATGATATCAATAACGGCTGTCTTTAGGCTCCGGCACCCACATTTGACCTGTCTAGTATAAACATAAGACTCTGATCTCCCAAGCACTGGATCCATCCAATATAAATATAAGACTCCAGTCTCCCCCGCACTTGATCCATCCAGTATAAACATAAGACTTCGGTCTCCCCTACACTGGATCCGTCCAGTATAAATATAAGACTTCGGTCTCGCCCGCACTGGATCCGTCCAGCATAAATATAAGACTCTGGACTCCCCCTCCCTAATTACTTGGGAATGAACTTTGAACTCCGGTTCTTAACTTTGGACTCTGGTCCTCGACTTCCCCGAAGATTGAGTTTATCAGATGTTATGATTGTCCAAATGAGTTTACCAAACATAAGAATTACCCGAGTCGGTTTGCAAAACACGAAAATTCCTTATCTTAACCCTCTTAGCATGAGAATCTTAACCATCTAGCCTATCGAATACATAATATTACATAACTAGGTCGGTCAAGTACAAAATCCACTTTTATCTCATGCATCGTGGACCTAACAATCCATTCTAATACGATCTCCATGATCATTGGGTTTCTATTTTAAATATGATCTCAATGATCGTCGAATTTCCATTCTAGTATGATCCCATCAATCGTCATGTTTCTAATCTCTTACGACCTCAGTGGCCGTTGGCTTTCTATTCAGACTCAACCTCAACATTCGTCGAGGCTCCATCTTATTATGATCTCAATGATCGTCGAATTCTGTTCTATTACGATAATGGAGATTATCAGACTTCTTCCCGATCTTCACTGGTATTTAAAGATTTCCAGACTACTCACAAAACACATCTCCCTTCAATCAAGAAAGACATGTTTTGGAAAGCAAAGTGTTGACAAGCTTTCTGGCCAAAGCAGAAACTCGACAAGTCAATACTCAACAACGCACTCAGAATCGAGTCGAAACATACTTCATTCTCAAAATTAGAACCGACTTGATCGCGTGTGACAAGCACGTGTCGATCGCTTAAAAAGGCCGGTGCACACCGCAACAATCATTTAAAAATTTCTCGCTTAACTCAACTAAGCAAATTCCAAGATTCTCGCATCCCCTGGGATGTGAAATGCATATTTCGTATCCCAATGGATACGAAATCGTATACCTCCGGGGATGCAATTTAGTATCACTCAAGGGATACGATCCACAACCCTGCACCTCACAATCAACACTTCGCATTCCCGAGACGCCATACACACGTGACTCCACTTCACGTAACTTTGCCTCCCTCAACAACATCGTATCGCATCCCTTGCTTCGCCTCCCTAGAACATTTCGTATCCCCCACACCATGCCTCCTCACTACATCTAGCATACACGCAAGGATGCAGATTCGCATCCCTTACGGATGTGATCTCGCATCCCTCTGGTGTGAATGGGAATGCTCCCCTTTTCTCCACAAGGAGCGACTTCGCACCCCATCGGGATGCGAATTTCTCATCCGGGAGGGATGCGAAATTCTCCTCAAAACTGTGGTGGGATGCGAAATTATGGAGGGAACCTTTTCGAGACGCAAAATCTGCTACTGTGGTCCCAAAATCTCACATACTTCCATCTAATCCACTATCTATAAATACCGCTTACCTCATTCTTCAAAGGGGTTGGATTTTGGACACTCTAGAGCTCTCAAGCATCATTAATGACTGTCATCTTCTTCTTCATGACTATTGGACATAACTTAGACCTCTAATTGTTGCATAAATGTTTTTCTTTAACTTTTGGACATTCAATTGGGCATCTGCCACGATTTTGGACATATTTTCACACTTTCGGGCACTGGAGCTATTTTTCGGACATTTTTTCACACTTTGACTTAACGAGGAAGACAAATGGTATTCTAGTCAAAGTTTATAATTAACAAACATTTTGTTGTTATATTGTACAACCTTGCACACAGAAATTGTCCAACTTGTACAACAATTGAAATCAAATACTATATGATGAATGATTACTATGAAGTGGACGTAGGCACTAGTGCAGAATCACTATAAAAAGTTGTGTGTTCCCTTTGCATTTCTCTGTCTTTTGATATTCAGATTAAAAGTTTACACCTAAATTTACACTTGGGCGTCGTCGTGCACAAATAACAATTTTCCCATGTCAACAAATTTATTGATGGATCCTTATGTATTCTGCTTTTCTTGCATGTCCACTTACATCCTATTGGTTTAATACAATGCCTAAATCAGTCAGAATCCAAGTTTAATTTTTCAAATTGAATTCATTTCACAATTAGTAACTTCTTGATAAGAAATAGTACCTTTCGAATTAACTACATCAGAATAAGTTTTAGGATCGTCAACAACATCCATTACGTATCTAGTTATATTCCGAATTTCATCCTCTTTTTCTTCTACTAATTATGTGATGAAATTGCAACTACAATTTTTTTTCTTTTTGTGCACCTTTACTTCTAAGTTTAGTATTCACTTCGGGTATTGAGATATTCTCCTTGCTTTTAGGATAGGTAAAATCTTTGTTATTATTCTCTTTAGTTTCAATATGCTTTGGATTACATGATACCAATGGATTCTCAACTATTTGATTTTGATATATATATATATATATATGTATGTATGTATGTATTACATTTATAGATTATATCACTTGAACATCCAGAATTATAAATTGATAAAATATACTATTAAAGGAAAGACATACTTAAATGCTCTAATGCTTAATTTTGGCCTTGTGGATTTGGTTTTCCAATGTTAGAACACAATCCAAACTTTAATTCTTAACAATTTTTTTATAAATCATAAATACAAGGGTAAATATAAACATCGTCTTTCACAATAAC
Source organism: Allium sativum (assembly GCA_030737875.1). Lineage (NCBI taxonomy): Eukaryota > Viridiplantae > Streptophyta > Magnoliopsida > Asparagales > Amaryllidaceae > Allium > Allium sativum. The sequence continues at coordinate 325,425,303 of CM060910.1, read as the reverse complement.
CCCTTTATGACCATTATTGATACTTCAGACTTATTAGTTTCATGGCAGCCTCTAAATTGTCCCTTTGACACACATATAATCAACCCATCGAAACGTAAGGCTTGATGGTAAGAGTCAATCATTTTTCTTTGATCACAAAGTGAGAACCCCCACTATGTGCTCTCTATTAGCACCAACTCCGATGCCAAAATGTAAGACCCTGCAACAAGAATATTACTAGGTAATTGTAAAACCCCATAAAATATATCCCAATCACACATAGATAATTAAATTAATAAGATATCAGTTGGATGAAAAATAAGAATTTTGAATAATTGAGAATTTGACCATGAAAATATTACCATTGTATTTGTGGCAAGATTCTAGTCCGTTTTCATACTTTATTTATCGAAAACAGAGTTCGTATGAAAAAGTTATCAATACAATAAGTAATACGAGAATTATATACACTGGATTTGAAATTTAAACTGTATGAATATAAAGCAGAAATAAAATAATATACTTTTTGAATAATGGAATACTCCTTAAGAATCCAAAATTGTATATAAGTATGTAAGAGGGGACAAGAATAAAAAAATAAAGGAAAGAAGCAATCAATATAATTAACGTATTAAATAAAAGTGATTGACTAGGGAAATAAAATTCCCAATGCTTAACCCTAAAGGGGGGTCGATCGCTCCCTCTTAAGGGGGATCGACCGCCCTGGAGGCCGAGGGTGGGGAAAGAAGTTTTATAGATTTTGCACACACAGACCATCCAGATTTTATATAACCAATCCTACCTCCACATACACTTTAGCAATTATAGATAAACCCTTAGCCTCTACCCTAAAACTCTACATTCATTCTCTTGCAGGCCTCCACTCTGCTTCTCTACCATTATTCTTAATTTCAAAAAGTAAACAGGTTAGGATTCTTCTTCTTCCCTAACCTATTTCTCTAACTCTTCTAATCAATTTTTCTCAGAATAATCTGGATTAATATATATATATATATATGGGGATGACTATTTGAACATAAAATTAAACACAAATAAAGAAACACAAAGTAGTAGCCATTGGATCATTTTGTCTTTATGTGGAGAGGTGGAAATCATGGGGGAATCCAATGGTGGAAATGCATTGTGTCACAAATTATGTTTATGTTTTGTGTTTAAATAAACTTTCCTTATATATATATATAATACTTTGATTAAATTCTTATATGTATATATTAGCTTAGGAGGAAGTTTGGAAAACGGTAATCATGAGAAAACAATCTAGGACCTAATTCTACATAATATCTTCATCTTTCGCTTTATATTACAGCGAGTGGAAATTTTATGAGTTTACTATTTTCTATATCTTGGTAGCATAGATTTTGATTGTTATGCCTAAAGGGGTTTTGGATTTGCACAAAAACAAAATTTAAACAAATCCATATGCACACTCATCTATATATATATTTTTTCCTTAAATGTACATACATACATATTTTCCTCTTAGAACATGCATCTTTCTGGTTAGCCCTTTTAAAATTTAGTACAAGACATTGGTGGGATTCAAACTCCTTACCTCTTCATTGGGAAGTGCATGCTCTATCACCTCACCTAACTTAGATTTTGTTTACAAGATTAAAACATTGGTGCCTATTGATCTTATTTGTGTTTCTCTTATATCTTTTTTTCATGTTTGCTCTAAAACTTCATTTAATGATATCTTCTTCGTCTTAAGTCCGTTTTCTGCAAATCATAGGTCCAAATTGATCAAAAAATCGCCACAAACGTAATGACGCTGGTTTCATGACAAAATTCTGAATTTTTTTTAGTTTTATTTTATTTTTTAATTTTAAAATGTGGGGTTTTATAGTTGTCAATACAACAGAAATAGTCTTTTATAGCGACATATAGTCGCTATTAAACATTACTATAGCGGTCCGAAAAGCACTATATATCGACATGTTATAAAAACAGTTGAATAATTATAACATAGAAACTATCGTTATAAAAGAGGGTATGATTTTATAGCGGCTATGTGCCGCTACGATGCGTAAGGACAATAGCTCGCTAATGCCGCTATAAAACATGTCATTCTTCATGAAAATAACAGATTTCTATAACATTGTATAGCCGCTATGAAATATTAATTCAATAGCGGCTATATGACGCTATTAAATTAACATGTTATAGTATTGCAAAAATCCTTTTACAGCTCATATGTAATACATTTTAATTATAACAATCAAGATGGATCTGCATAACAATTTGAAGAGCAATATATAAACAAACAAAATATAATAATCAACAAATGTAACGAATATTCATGATAACAAAATAAAACATCAACTAACAAAAAATAAGTTCAATACGTGCCAAATTCAATACATATGTTTTCAATCCATATTGACGTCAACTTGAGTTTACAAAAGACAAAACATGGTTCATATTTAAAACTATAAGTACCGAATGCACCATTAAGAACTCCAACTGCTCAAAGCCTTTCTTCATGCACGTCTTTGATGATTGGTAGATCTTTCTGAAAATTCAAACCAATGAACATAAATTAAAATCAGTGCGAAAAAACTATGCCTTCTTACTTTAATCCATTAAAAAAAGAAACAAACAATTTAGTTGCACCCCTCCAACACTACCTGCATATCAATATATAATGTCTGTTGCTTTCGTCCGTACAAAATTATAAACTGATTTCATCCAACACCGAGTAAGCATATTTCCTACGTAATATTTGAAGATATTATTACAACATTAAAACTATAGGAATATGACTTGTTTTCAACAAGAAAATATCCCATTTTATGACAAAAGTTAGAAACATATAACGGTTAAGTCTACAAGGCATGCACAAATAGTATATAAATTGTGGCCTGGCTAGTGTATAAGAAACTGCAAAATATGGTATTTTTCCACCATCATAACAAGTTTACTTTGCATACCATTTATATCAACTTCTCCCCAGTTACGGCCACTGACAGAAAGTTGCTTCTCTTCAGGTGTTATACCAAAAGAGGTCAGGATAAAACTTGTCAAACTGGCACCATGCTGTGTATAATATGCATATCAATCATTGAAGCACATAAACAAAAAACAAACAAGTGAACAATTATAATTATAATCATACAAGAAAAAACAAAATGGCATATAACATTCGAAAGTTGCATGTTTACAATTGCCTAAACAAAAGTTAGAGCTGAAATCACAAATCACAGACCCTTTTCAATGGACATGTTTGATAAAAGAGGGGTTAATATGGCTGCAAGTTGCTTGTTTATGCATCATGCTCAAAATGCCCTTCAAAAGTTAAAACACCAAAAGAGAAGTACTTCATACTAAATTTTACCGCGTCTACCATCTGCTATTTATTTCACCCCGCATCAACTCCCCACTCAAGCAATGGTCGCATCACAAAATATTGGTGCTGCCACCAGTGATGGTACATAACTAGCATCATGAACATGGTGGACATCAAAAACCATCGCGAACATGGTGGAAGTCAAGTACTTTGGATGCAAACTTGATGCCCATTCCGAATATGATATAAACCGGAATATCGCTTGTTGATGATACTGCCAAGCTTGGTGGACTTCTAGATTACTCATCAAGAAGTGTGATTAATGTTACAAATATGGAAACACAAAGACTGAGACCGTCACCACCAAAACTGAAATGCTAAATCTTAAGTGCATCGCATGTGGCTTCGTTTCAAATATTAATATGAAGGACAAGCTCACAACTTTCATATTGATATAGCCACTAAAGAGAAAGAGGTCTAAGGATTAAAAAGACAATGAGAAGGCAGTGAAGAAACATCCCAAAGAAGATGAAGTTGTTGATGATGAAACAAAGAAACAAAGAGCAAGACTTCTTGGAATAAAGTTCCATTAACATATTAAAGGGACAATAAAAGCTAGCAATGGTTCCAACATTTCAAAACACGTATTTTGACATGAGATCTCAGACAGACATCTCAGTTCCTATCTCGGGTTGTAAAATATTTTAGGTGAGGTGAATGTCAAATAAGCTAAAAGACATTTGAAGGAGATCTCGGACGAGATGAGTGAGATCTAGAACCCCAAATGACTCTTATCAATTTTACTCCAGTTCTAAAGATTGTTATCAAATTGGCAATAGCAATTGATAACAACAATGATGCCTACAACATTTAATGGCAGAATGATCCCTAGTACTACACAATGACTCATTGAAGAACACCATAATTTTGTTACTACCAAAATAATTACCCTCTCCACCTTCGAAGCTGAGGAAAAAGAGCTAAAGCCAAAATAGAAAAAGGAAATTTTGCTCCAATGAGGAAGTAAAAGAACTCAAAGTTTGTCCCATTCAAGTGATTACTCAAGTAAAGGAAACCCCGAAAATGTGTTGTAATAGAACTTGTTTGCACTATCTGAAGCATTGTTCAATAGAGTTAGAAAAGGATTCACTAAAGAAATGGGGAAGAGGAAACAACAAGCTGTTTTAAGTTTGTAATCAAACCGACATTGTCACTTGGCGAAATACAATGAAGGTATGTCTTGAAGGTGATCAGGTAAAAATACCGCTTGAAACATAAAATACAACGATTAGCTTACGTGAATACTGCACACGCTTGTTTATATAAGATCATAACTATGTCGTTGATGATCTAACGCATTCAATGAGGACAAAATAAAATTTTTAATATTCTAATTTCTAAGGCTTTGAGTTTCCTGATAAAACAAAAGTAGAGTTGTGTTTTTGGATTCTCATGTTTAAACTTATCCTATGGTTTCTCTAGAATCTGAAACTGTAGAGATGGGTAATTGATGGAAGTAAATTCCAAATTTTATTTAATAAGATTATCAAAGAACACAAATAAGTGAGGAAGACATAATAAAAAAATAAGAGAATAAATAAACAGAGACGACCACTAGAACTTGAAGAAAGCAAACTTATGTAATGAATCACAAAACAACAGGCACAAACATACCATTATCCTTAAAAAGTTGTGTAGAAGTTTTACTAACCTTAGTGCTTTAGTATCCATATCCATGAAGTGTGATCGGATTTCATCATCGGTATTTACAGATTTCTTTAGCTCTTCTCTATATTGAAGTATGTCGTTTCTCAAATGTTCAGCACCTGGAGACCTGTTTCACAAGTGAAACCATCATAGAGATGGACAGGAAAGCACCAGATACTTACCAAACCATGATTTACGGTAAATGCCACTTAATAAACTTAAATGTGGTAGAAGAAATACTAATGCAGGTTCATACACAATACCGTCATAACAATAGCGATTCCTTGCCAAGCATATTTATATTTATGAATAAAGTAAAGAAACATTATTCAATTATTATTAGACCTATAGTGTGAAATGAGTGTTACAAAGCAATGTATACAAAACTTGTACATTATTGTGCATAGCAACAGGTTATTAGCTTTGACAAAAATGAACATCAAGAGTAGACTTATACCCAAGAATCATAAATTTTAACGCCCCACCTCTATACCCATATTATCCAAGAGTATTACTAAGTAATACCGTCAGATAATACGGAGAATGAGGCTGTAGGGGCACACACATGCAAATTCTCTTGGACTAATACTGGTACATATTTAAATTTCTGAAATACAACTTACTCTTTCGTATACAGCATCGGTACAAAATAATTACACGTGTGCCTTCAGGATAGAACAATACAAAATACACATGAATACAGAGATCATAGAGTCAATCGCAGCGATAAAATATAATATATAATATTTAACATTTTATACATCTTTTATCTAATATACAACAATTCATATACATCACGCCATTCAATACATGATAATAAATAGACTACTATGTTATTATACTCCTCTAAGGCCAAGTGAATCTCAGATCAGTCTCAATGTCCCTGCACCTGGAATGTCACGGTCTAACCCAAGTATTATATCAATAATACATGGATTAGCCTATGTCTAAATCCATTATAATTAATATAAATATTTGGCGTTTCTAAACAAGAATAATAACATAAAAAGGTACAACATTATCTTTTTCAAATGAATCTCATTCAAGAGTTATAACGCATTATGAAATAGCCAAAAATATCACACGATAGCTCACAGGCCATCAAAATACAATAACATGAAATTATAAACGAGGATCATAAGAAAAATCATATGGATCCATATCAATCTTGGCGAGACTCAGCAACGCCGCACGTGCAATGGAAATATAATATACAAGTACTAAACAAATTTGACGCACACAATGAAAGATACTCAGATCTCCATAAGTTAGACTCTCAGGTCTATTATATGATAGTCACTTAGGACTACTTCGATAGCCGCTCAGGTCTATCCGATAGAAGATACTCAAATCTCCATACGTTAGACTCTCAGGTCTAATATATGATAGTCGCTCAGGACAATCTCGATAGTCGCTCAGGTCTATCTAATACTGGTAAGGAGATAGTCGCTCAGGATTTCTCAATATAGACAATGGTTTATATACATTACTAGCTCACGATTAGCAACCCGAAAAGTGGTAACAGTGCGTCCCATACCATACGTTCTCACTGCGTGGTTTACTAATCGTTCGTCGATTCCGTACTGGAAAACTCAAAAATCTTCTATCATAAAAATCTCATAAATCGCTACAGCAACTCAATAGCTTCAATCATACGAAATAGAAAATTAACCAAGCTCGTATAATACACTTTCCCTTCGATACTCTATATAAAAAGTCTAATGAATAATTAGAAAGGCGACACCGAAAGTCTCATACCAAACGGTCTCACCAAACCGTTTATTCAAATTTCTCGTTACATAGAATATAAATAACATAAATCATATAAAATAAACAATTAAATTAAATCAATTACGAATCATTAATAATATAAAATTCATACAAGAACTTAAAACAGAAATAAACAAATGAAGAAAGAACTAAAGTATTATTCAACAAATACATAAATTTCAATATAACACATAAACAAAGCTTAATTAAATCAAAATACTACTCAAAAGATAATTCAGATAGTTGAAAGATAAAAATATTCATTACAAATCGGTATAAATCTATAAAATCATAATATGTAACAAGGTACACACAATAACATGTCAATTATTATCTAACATTACTTCATGTTACCATAAAACTAGAAGTTCTTAAGCGACTTATTTAGAATAATTATATAACTCGTCAAGTAGCCAAGCAAACCGAATAAGAGTATTCTAAATGAAGACGTTTAATTAAAAGATGTAAACTCTATAAAATACGATGTTATAATATAAATTAAAACGCTATTATTTGCTTAAAAGCAAATTACATACGTATAGATATTTGTTAATCTATTTCTACTTCAAACAATAAATTAATATTTAAGTTACATGTTATACTAAAATTTATAATTTATATTCTAAAACGTCGTATTATTATTGCTTTTATATATATATATATATATATATATATATATATATATATATGTAGTTCAATTATAAAACGGACAACAACCCCTCTATGAACAAACATGCAACCAACACTACATCAATCTATGTAACCAAATGATCAATAGCATAACATCTAATTCAAACACACAACCAATTCAACCATCCAAACAAAATAATCCAATTCAAACAATAACATGAAAACGTAAATATCTATTATGGAAGGGAACACAGATGTGAGTGAGGGGAAACTTACAGAGTTGTATGGATTAGCAAGAACCAGTGATTTGTGCTCTACTACAACCATCGTCCGGAGCTAAGGAACTTGAAATTTGCTGCTGCTGCATCTTCTTTCTTCCAAAATCACAAATCCACAACGGCCCTTCCCAGGTACGGAGCTGTGACGATCCCAAAACCCCGTGACATGGTGTTAAGGATAATCATTGGAATATAACACATTAATCATCATTAGCAGATCACAGATAATAGCATAAACAGAAAATAGAATAATTTACACACATATGACAACGGAATCATATAGATATCATCACATCAGAGAAGCACAGTACAGGATACAACTTAGTGCATAACGATACATAATCAGTCACCATCGCCTGAGGCGGAATCATACATAAAGAGTACACAAAAGGAATATCAGTCTACATCGCCAATGGCGGAATCATAATATAGATACAATAATGGCGGAGAAAATCCAAGTCAGCACAGTGTAGTCAAGCCTTGCCATGAGCCAAAAGGTACGTCAGAAACCTGTAACTAGGCTGCCCGTGTGAAAATGAGGGCACCCGAGTTTGCAAGGTGAAACAAACTACGAGTCAGTCATGGGACTGGTATGAGAAATCTATTCAACTTATTAACAACAATAATAAGGCAAATCAAAGGACCACGCCACTTTCGCGGAACGGGTTTACTCCAATGAGTGCTAGTGCATGAAATAAAGTAAATGATTAAATCAACGCAATGCTTTTTATAAAATGAAGCCATTATAAGACTCAGGTCCCATCACACAATGCAACGCAAGCCGGAGGATAGAGTTTTTACCTTATAATGGCCAAAGATGCTTCATACGAATAAAACAAAAGTGCTTGTTATTATTACTAGTGTATATATGTTTCAAAAACGATTTCAATCATAAATATCAATCATAGGCGGCATAAATGACCCATACCACTATGTCGCCATACTAGTAATACAATCACGTCCGCATATTTCGTATTGGAAATTGGATTCCTTCATGAGTCGAGGCAAGGGGCAAGCTCCTCTCCGTTCGAGACACTCTAGCAAATGTCCCAGGACCCCACTATGATCCTTGGAATCGGCTGGGCCGGTCCTCTCTTACTTTTGAGGATTGACAATTCCTGAACACACGTTTCCCGGTCCTTACAGACCTATAATCGAGGCGCCTCGCATTCCAACAACCACACAGGTGAAAAGTATATATAATGTCAGGGCTGGTAGGTCACTGACACCACCATAGCTAGAAAGAAACGTCGTGCACTCCCAGCGGTCCGTCTCCCGTTTTTGACTCATACCGAGGTGTGAGGCTCGCGAATTCACGTTATACACAAAGCTACGTCACACAGACCATGCTTTGATCATCAACCACAAGACTTTGCTTTGCAACAGAAGCCTTGATCATATGCCACTTAGGCGTGCCACACAGGCAATCCACTCCATGCGACTGATTTCTGTCAATACATAACCTCTGAGCTCGTACGTCTCAGAGAAGGGCGTTAAGCAAGAGAATAAATTCTCTGCCGCCAAACAGATATATATGTAACAGAGATCAATCAACATAGAACAAAATCCAATGTCAGACACACAGTCCATTTACAAGTCTGTTCTGGGTCTGAACGAAACCGGAGGCACCAATTCCTCGCATATCTATACAATCAACAGTATGTGTGGACGGCTACTACTTCAATTCCTTCATGGTAGCTACTCCAATCACGGGCATCAATAGCGCCCATCCATCCAATGTGGAGATCGTCGGTCTTCAGTCGTCTTCGACTCTTCGACTTCTCAACGTCGATCGATTATTTGAAATGAGATAAACTCGGCCTTTTCAAATAACCCACGTATATTTAGATTTTCAAATCAATTAATCACATGGTTGGACTATTCAACATTCACATTTCAGTTATTTAGTTATAATTTTCATGTCAAATACATTCAACCATCACATATCAAGCAAACACAACAAAATTGGTTTATTTCCACTCTATATCGTCTATAGTACTTTATAACGATATATCGGCATTTTTATTTGATTTAAAACGGCCATATTTAATTAAACGATGTTTCAGGTCGTGTCGATGCACTGGCGCTGCTTTTCACTAATTTTGTTTTACACATATATGAAAATCTAACCGTTGGGTCTTCACAAATTTTACATCATTAGGAAGGTCTTTTCAAAACGAATCCAACGGTTTCAGTTTTGGGAAAATCCGACGGTCGGATCTTCCACACTAACCATTTGAAGTTACGATTTCAATTTACGAACTGCAGCGTCGTTATTCGATTTAATTTAATTATATTTATATATATATATAAATATAATCGTTTCTGGCGCTGTTTTTCTTCAGTTTTGAATTAAACATTCCAGACAATCCAACCGTCGGATCTTCACAAAGTTGGTGCCGTTGGAAAGATATTTCCAAGGCGGACCCAACGGTTGCGGTTTTGGGAAAATCCAATGGTCGGATTTCCCGCACTAGTCGTTTGAAATCACGGTTTCAAAACACGAACTGCACGGCCACGTTTCGTTTTAATTCTATTTATATATATATATATATATATAGTTCATTCAAAAATTCCCATATCATTTCCACTTCAATTATTTCACTAACGCCTTTGAATTTTGGAAAATTTCGCCATAACCTCCTTTGTACGGGAGGGTCTGAGAAAATTCCCAAATAGCCACACGGGCGTCTCATATCAAAAAGAAAAAGAAAAAGCCAAGCGGCTAGCCAACAGGCTCATAAAATCATCACCCAAACAAAGCGGTAAATGTGTACCTATTTGTCGGGCACAAAATTCTATTTCTCTTCTCTAGCCCCTTTTTGCTTTAACCTGTTCAATAGATATGCATGTACATATATACCATTTCTAACATTCATCAATTTCATATTTGATTTGCTTTGGTTTAAAAACACCATTCATTCTAATGTCGCATGCATAGGCTAAAATCATATCATTAGCTAGTTAATGTATATTTCAACTCATGCACGTTTATTTGAACAAGTGGCTATTTTTAACACTTCACATTTCAAAGATGATAATTTTGGCGAACTAAAATAGATTTCAACACATGACTATTTTATTTAGTTCTTATGTATGTTAAAAATAATATTTCTATCACAAATATTTATTTCAACGTCCGCATATCTTTAGCATATCACAAATATGATAAAAATGATATTTTTATCGTTCAAAATATTTATTCTACCAATGGATGGTTTCAACACTTCATGGTTTCAATAAAAATGTAATTTTTGTTGTTCGATCTTTTTATTCAACACATGAACTTTTCCACTACACACACTTCTCAACAAATGAGCATTTCCACACATGGACATTTTATTTATGTTGTTCATATTAGAAAGATGAAATTTTGATTGTTGAAATTATTTATATAAGGCGAATATTTTTCATACTTCGTATATATATATAAATGTAATTTTTATTGTTTAAACACTTCATTCATTCACAAATGAATTTAATTTCCACACAACACTTTTCAACACACAGACATTTCCACACATGGATATAGTTTCAATATATGACTTTAATTTCAACGCATGAAAATAATTTCAACATATGAAAATAATTCTAACACACAAAGATTATTCAAAATTTCGGCAGCATAACGGCAGGGTAGTTAAAACCGGCACCGTCCCTAGTACGGCTCCTCGCTCTACCTTAAAACCTCGCGGTTTTTGACAATGGGGATTCATGCATCTAATTCGCACGCAGGCGGCATGTTTATTTTTATTTCCACAAATATTTTCAATTGATTTCAATCACCAATGGGTATTTTTCAACCACAACCGAACAATATCAACCACAAACAATTATTCAACCATTCGTATTTTTCATCCAATATTTCACATCAATTCACCACAATAAATATCGTCCATGGTTTGTGGACGAGGGGAGTATATATATATATATTTGCTATATTTCACTAGCATTTCAACACATATGTCACTTATTCTATGCATGTAAAAATTCATACTTCGCTTATATAGCTTACACTACGCATGTACATGAGGTATACAACACGTATGTAATTTATATTTCGCTTATATAAATTATACACGATATTTTCCATTCAATTTCACGTTAATTTAGATTTCTCACCCTGGTTTTCTGAGCGCTAAAAATCGATACGATGTCAGAAAAATCCGCAGCTTCTTCTATTGGGTAGAGAGCTTTCTTGCGGTCTCGATGTTTCCTGTTTCATCGAATTTCGTCAACACACCAAAAAGATATGATTTTTCAAAGTGTAAAGATCAAAGAAAAACTCACTTTCACGAAGCTTCAAAACTAGGTTTACAGTTTTCGCGAGAACCGGGGCACGAGGGGACGATCAGGGAGTTGGACGTGGAAGAGCTTCGAGAGGGCTACAGGCGCGCGGCGGTTTGGTTGCATTCGGTGGTCCAGATCGGCGGCGGCGGCGGTTTAAAGGTCGGAACTTTGGAAGGGGATATCTCGACGTAGAAGCAACGATAGGGGGAGCTCCTTATATGGATTTGAAGAGGGGAAGGAGAACTACAAAAAGTTGAACTGGGGGAGGAGCTAATTCGGGCTGTGGCGATCGGAAATCGCCAGGGAAGGGGGGAAAGCTTTCCGTCGTCGATGTCGGGGTCGGGGGGGGTTTCTGATTTTTTTTTTATGAATGGAGAAATATGATTGGCCAAGGACTATATTAAATTTTTAAATAGTGTTTTCTCAAACGAACTCCTTTTTAAACCCAACGACTGTCGCCCCTAGCTAAATACCCCCATTCCGGACACAATGGGATATGTTTCGTAGGCCAATTCGACTGTTACAGTCAGTTATTTTTCAAATTAAAGTATAAAACATTTAATTTTTAACTCTGAACGCACATTTCAATTTGCCAGGGCCACAAACTGGTTCGAAAAATTCCAGAAAAATAAATCTACCTATGTTTTGACGCTACGGTCCCAACAAAACTAGTTTCGTCGAATTCTGAGGTCGTTTGAAAAATGGTCATTTTCTGGTCGATCCATTTTAACAGAAATCGACCAAACACAATTTCTTTTGCTACGCTCACATACTAGCTTCAAAAATTATGAAATTTGAAACCTAGCAATAGTTTGACATCCCGGACCCAACAAAAGTGGTTTCGTCGAATTCCGAGGTCGTATGCAAAATATCAATTTTCCAGGCCTATATATTCTATATACCGACTCTTCTGAAAATTCATTCGGCCATAACTTTTGATTCCCGTTATGAAACTTCGATTTTTCAGATTCGTTAGAAAGGTATTGACTAACAGATTTAAATATTTTTGGTTTCGCTAAAATCCGTTATATTTTCCATCCTGCATAGTCGGTCAAAGTTTGAATTCAAATTTTCAAACTGACTCACTATTCCTAATTCACTATTTTATTGAAACATTCTATTTCAATTGTTCAAATTCCTTTGAAATAATCAATTTAAAGATTTTAAATTGGCTCGTATTTTTCGGGTTATTACAATCTCCCCTACTTAAAACTTTTCGTCCTCGAAAAGGAAACAACAGTAAAGTAGGAAATAAAATGTAAATGCAAAGTATTGTAAAGGTACCTTGCACCGGAGTTAGTCAGAGATATCCACTCTGCATTTGGGGTAAGCTTGCTTAATGCATTCTTCAGTCTCCCAAGTACAGTCTCTAGGATCACTGCTCCACTGCACTTTAACTAAATGAACCTTTTTGCTTCTGAGTTCTCTAGTTTCTTTGCCAACAATTTTTAATGGCTCTCTTCTGAGTGCTAATTCTGGAGTTATCTCCACATCCTGTTGCACTGCTTCTTCTACAACAAGATCCGGATCATGCACATGTCTCCTAAGTTGAGATACGTGAAAAACATTGTGCACTCCAGGCAACCAATCTGGTAATTGAACCCTATAAGCAAGAGTTCCAATTCGCTCAAGTATAGGAAAGGGACCAATAAATCTCGGAGCCAACTTCCCAGTCTTGCCAAATCTGATTACTCCTCTCATCGGAGAAACCTTTAAATAAACATGTTCACCAACAGCAAATGTCAAATCTCTTCTTCTAGAGTCTGCATAACTTTTCTGTCGGCTTTGGGCGGTTTTCAATCGCTTCTTGATGAAGTCCACTTTATCAGATGCTTCTCTAATCATATCGGGTCCTAGTACAAGTCTGTTGCCAGGTTCTACCCAACATGCTGGAGATCTGCAGGGTCTGCCATATAATGCTTCAAATGGTGACATTCTCAAACTTGCTTGATAGCTATTGTTATATGAGAATTCTGCCAAATGCAAATGATCTTCCCATGACCCACCAAAATCGATTATACAAGCCCGCAATAAATCTTCTAGAATTCTATTCACCCGCTCAGTTTGGCCATCTGTTTGAGGGTGATAAGCGGTGCTCATATTCAGTTTTGTTCCCAATTCTGTCTGGAAAGCCTCCCAGAACTTGCTAGTAAATAGGGGATCTCTATCACTGACTATGCTGATGGGAATTCCATGCAGCTTAACAATTTCTCTGAAATATATCTGTGCTAGACTTTGGGCAGTTCTATTGGATCTGACAGGTATAAAACGGGCAGTCTTCGTGAAGCGATCTACGATTACCCAAATGCTGTCATTACCTTTCTTGGTTCGCGGCAAACCATCTATGAAATCCATGGAAATCCGTTCCCATTTCCAGCCTGGGACTTCCAACGGTTGCAACAATCCAGCTAGCTTCTGCTGGTCACTCTTGACCAATTGACAAGTAGGACATCTACTGACATACAAAGAAATATCCCTTTTCATTGCCTTCCACCAGAAAGTGCGTTTGATATCGTTGTACATTTTACTCACCCCAGGATGGATGCAAAATTTGGATTTATGGCATTCGTCCAGCACTTCTCTTTTAAGCTCGGGAATGTCGGGAACACATATTCTTCTATTCAGCCTCAGAACTCCCTCACTATCCACTAGGAAACTGGAGCCTTCGCCCCTTTGAATCCTTTTTACCATCTCTTTCACAAAATTGTCACTTTTCTGAAGAACAGATATTCTATCAATCAGTCCAGGTGTAATTATAAGATTGGCAATGATTGCGGTTTTTCTACTAAGTGCATTCGCTACAACGTTAGCCTTTCCCGGCGTATAAAGGATATCAAGATCATACGCTGCAAGAAATTCTAGCCAACGCTGCTGTCTCAGATTCAGATCTTTCTGGGTATATAAATACTTCAACGATTGATGATCTGGGTATAGTATAAACTTCTCACCCAATAAATAATGCCTCCAGATTTTCAAGGCAAATACGATGGCTAGCAACTCAAGATCATGAGTCACATAATTCTTCTCATGCGGTTTCAGTTAGCGGCTTGCATAAGCGACTACTTGGCCTCTCTGCATTAACACTGCACCAAGACCTCTAATAGAAGCATCTGTCCAAACCGTTAAATCTTGATTGCCATCAATAATAGTTAACACTGGAGCGGTGGTCAGCTTCGATTTCAATTCCTGGAAAGCTTCTTCACAGTCGGAAGTCCACTTAAACTTCTCGTGTTTCTTTGTGAGCTTCGTTAATGGACCGGATATCTTCGAAAAATCCTTAATGAACTTTCGATAATAACTAGCCAACCCCATAAAACTTCTAACTTCTGTGGGAGTAGTGGGTTGTTTCCAGTCTTGAATCGCTGTTATTTTGCTTGGGCCAACAGAAATTCCTTTCTCTGACACGACATGGCCAAGAAATTTAACTTCTTCTTACCAGAAGACACATTTAGAGAATTTGGCTTTGAAGACGTTCTTCCTTAGAATCTCCAATACTTGTTCTAAGTGTTTTTCATGCTCGGGTTTTGATTTGGAGTAGATTAAAATATCATCGATGAAGACGAGGACAAATTTATTCAGAATTCCCCTGAACACTCTATTCATTAGATCGACAAAGTATGCTGGAGCATTGCATAGGCCAAACGGCATTACTAACCATTCATAGAATATGTCTGGACCTCTGAAAGCGGTCAAAGGAACACACTCTTCTGCTATTCTCAATTGATGGAAACCTGTAGCTAGGTCCATTCGGGAAAATACTTTCGCCCCATTCAATTGGTCTAGCAAATCATCAATGCGGGGTAATGGATATTTATTTTTAAGCGTTTGTTTGTTGAGGTCTCGGTAATCAACACATAATCTAAGAGTACCGTCTGACTTCGGGACAAACACAACGGCTGCACCCCAATTAGAAAAACTAGGTCTGATTATACCCTTCCACAACAGTTGACGAGTTTGATCGCCTAATTCTTCTTTTTCTTTCGGAGTCGTTCTACGAATTGGATGCACCACTGGTCTGGTATTGGGCATTAGATCGATTCGGAATTCTATTTCTCTTTGCGGAGGTAAGTTTTCAACTTCTTCAAACACATCCGCAAAGTTTCTAACAATCGAAATCATTTCCATGGAAGTGGGGATAAGTTCTAATGCTGACCAAAATTCTTCTCTATTCGGATTCGAACCATGACAGGGAATCGTAATATATCCAAGCTTCGTTCGAATTTTAACGATTCTTTCCGCACAATTCACTTCGGCTTCATATTTCGTTAACCAATCTAGCCCGAGAATAATATCGAATTCGGGGAAATCCATAACGATTAAATCAAAAGGAAACTTGTATCGAGAAAAAGAAGTAGGAACTTTACAATATGAACCTAGAGTAATAGGACCCCCTATCGGGTTATGAACTTCAACCGATTCTTTGAGCTTTCGCTGTTTTAACTTTAATTTGTGCACTGTGTTTCTAGCAATAAAACTACGCGATGCACCTGTGTCAAACAATACAGAAACAGGAATATTTTTTATTGTAAGGGTACCTCCCAAAACATCGGGTTTACCTGCTCCATCGGAAGCAGCTGGCGGGCTAGACCCGTCATAGACGTGAGCTACTGTAGCTTTCTTCAGCAAAGGATAGTCTTTGACCAGATGATCGGTCTTGCGACAGTTGAAGCACGAGCGAGGGTTCTGAGAGCCTTGGCTCGAGCCTTGAGAATTTGTCTTCTGTCTCTTCGGAGCTGTGCAGACGTTTGAGTAGTGCCCCGGCTTACCACAGTTAAAGCAATTTCCTCTTGGCGGCTTGCCAGTCTGAGGTTTTGAAGATGCTGCTTGGCTTGATTCGTCTTGATTTACAGCAGGCTTGCGCTTGTTTCCGGCTTGGCTTCTAGCGCGATCCTGATCTAGATGCCTTTGATCAAGGTCTTCATAGTTGCATGTCATTTCCACTAGCTCGTTGAATTCCAGCTTGACATGGGCCATGGCTCTATCATGATATTGTCGTCTTAGTCCAAGGATAAACCTCTTATTTTTGGATTTTGCGGTAGCAACGAGCTCTGGAGCATAGGGCGACAACATTGTAAATTTGTTCAGATAATCTTGCACGGAAAGATCCTATTGTTGGAGATTGGCGAAGTCATCGTGCATTCTTTCTAGAGCTTGTTCTGGGACATATTTCTCCTTGAAGAGTTCTTTAAATCCATCCCATGTTCTTCCAGCTTCTCTATTCCCGGCGGTAAGAGATTCCCACCATAATTCAGCTTGTTCCTGCATAAGCCAGGCGCCCATAATAGCTTTGTCTTCGTCTCCAAGCCTTAGGCCTTCAAGAATTTTCTCGCATGTTTTGAGCCATGCAAGGGCCTCTATTACGGTGCCAGTTCCCGAGAAGGTCTTGCCTCCTAAGTTCTTATATCTCTTAGCTACACGGTCAAGCTCGAAGTATTGAGCTGCTGGAGGTTGTATCAAAGGTCCTTCTTGAGCTGGGATTTCTCCCCTTCCTCGGCCTCGGCCGGCACGGCCTCCTCTAGCGGCAGCTGCTCTGGTAGCCATTTTCAAATTCTGTATAAGCAACGAAAAAAAGTCAGCTAACAGAAATGATAGTCTATTGCATAGTTAAGCAGAAATTCTACGGAAAGATAACGATGGACTGATCAATTGTTTTTGCTATTCTGCTAGGCTCATTCTAAGACTTTGCTAGTCCTATATCTAATGAGCGACTCGCCTTAGAATACTACTGATTCTATTTTGACGAAGTGTTTAATGTGTTAGACTCCAGAACTAAGGTTAACCAAAGCTCTGATACCAGCTGTGACGATCTCAAAACCCCGTGACATGGTGTTAAGGATAATCATTGGAATATAACACATTAATCATCATTAGCAGATCACAGATAATAGCATAAACAGAAAATAGAATAATTTACACACATATGACAGCGGAATCATATAGATATCATCACATCAGAGAAGCACAGTACAGGATACAACTTAGTGCATAATGATACATAATCAGTCACCATCGCCTGAGGCGGAATCATACATAAAGAGTACACAAAAGGAATATCAGTCTACATCGCCAATGGCGGAATCATAATATAGATACAATAATGGCGGAGAAAATCCAAGTCAGCACAGTGTAGTCAAGCCTCGCCATGAGCCAAAAGGTGCGTCAGAAACCTGTAACTAGGCTGCCCGTGTGAAAATGAGGGCACCCGAGTTTGCAAGGTGAAACAAACTACGAGTCAGTCATGGGACTGGTATGAGAAATCTATTCAACTTATTAACAACAATAATAAGGCAAATCAAAGGACCACGCCACTTTCGCGGAACGGGTTTACTCCAATGAGTGCTAGTGCATGAAATAAAGTAAATGATTAAATCAACGCAATGCTTTTTATAAAATGAAGCCATTATAAGACTCAGGTCCCATCACACAATGCAACGCAAGCCGGAGGATAGAGTTTTTACCTTATAATGGCCAAAGATGCTTCATACGAATAAAACAAAAGTGCTTGTTATTATTACTAGTGTATATATGTTTCAAAAACGATTTCAATCATAAATATCAATCATAGGCGGCATAAATGACACATACCACTATGTCGCCATACTAGTAATACAATCACGTCCGCATATTTCGTATTGGAAATTGGATTCCTTCATGAGTCGAGGCAAGGGGCAAGCTCCTCTCCGTTCGAGACACTCTAGCAAATGTCCCAGGACCCCACTATGATCCTTGGAATCGGCTGGGCCGGTCCTCTCTTACTTTTGAGGATTGGCAATTCCTGAACACACGTTTCCCGGTCCTTACAGACCTATAATCGAGGCGCCTCGCATTCCAACAACCACACAGGTGAAAAGTATATATAATGTCAGGGCTGGTAGGTCACTGACACCACCATAGCTAGAAAGAAACGTCGTGCACTCCCAGCGGTCCGTCTCCCGTTTTTGACTCATACCGAGGTGTGAGGCTCGCGAATTCACGTTATACACAAAGCTACGTCACACAGACCATGCTTTGATCATCAACCACAAGACTTTGCTTTGCAACAGAAGCCTTGATCATATGCCACTTAGGCGTGCCACACAGGCAATCCACTCCATGCGACTGATTTCTGTCAATACATAACCTCTGAGCTCGTACGTCTCAGAGAAGGGCGATAAGCAAGAGAATAAATTCCCTGCCGCCAAACAGATATATATGTAACAGAGATCAATCAACACAGAACAAAATCCAATGTCAGACACACAGTCCATTTACAAGTCCGTTCTGGGTCTGAACGAAACCGGAGACACCAATTCCTCGCATATCCGTACAATCAACAGTATGTGTGGACGGCTACTACTTCAATTCCTTCATGGTAGCTACTCCAATCACGAGCATCAGTAGCGCCCATCCATCCAATGTGGAGATCGTCGGTCTTCAGTCGTCTTCGACTCTTCGACTTCTCAACGTCGATCGATTATTTGAAATGAGATAAACTCGGCCTTTTCAAATAACCCACGTATATTTAGATTTTCAAATCAATTAATCACATGGTTGGATTATTCAACATTCACATTTCAGTTATTTAGTTATAATTTTCATGTCAAATACATTCAACCATCACATATCAAGCAAACACAACAAAATTGGTTTATTTCCACTCTATATCGTCTATAGTACTTTATAACGATATATCGCCATTTTTATTTGATTTAAAACGGCCATATTTAATTAAACGACGTTTCAGGTCGTGTCGATGCACTGGCGCTGCTTTTCACTAATTTTGTTTTACACATATATGAAAATCTAACCGTTGGATCTTCACAAATTTTACATCATTAGGAAGGTCTTTTCAAAACGAATCCAACGGTTTCAGTTTTGGGAAAATCCGACGGTCGGATCTTCCACACTAACCATTTGAAGTTACGATTTCAATTTACGAACTGCAGCGTCGTTATTCGATTTAATTTATTTATATTTATATATATATATATATAAATATAATCGTTTCTGGCGCTGTTTTTCTTCAGTTTTGAATTAAACATTCCAGACAATCCAACCGTCGGATCTTCACAAAGTTGGTGCCGTTGGAAAGATATTTCCAAGGCGGACCCAACGGTTGCGGTTTTGGGAAAATCCAATGGTCGGATTTCCCGCACTAGTCATTTGAAATCACGGTTTCAAAACACGAACTGCACGGCCACGTTTCGTTTTAATTCTATATATATATATATATATATATATATATATATATATATATATATATATATATATAGTTCATTCAAAAATTGCCATATCGTTTCCACTTCAATTATTTCACTAACGCCTTTGAATTTTGGAAAATTTCGCCATAACCTCCTTTGTACGGGAGGGTCTGAGAAAATTCCCAAATAGCCACACGGGCGTCTCATATCAAAAAGAAAAAGAAAAAGCCAAGCGGCTAGCCAACAGGCTCATAAAATCATCACCCAAACAAAGCGGTAAATGTGTACCTATTTGTCGGGCACAAAATTCTATTTCTCTTCTCTAGCCCCTTTTTGCTTTAACCTGTTCAATAGATATGCATGTACATATATACCATTTCTAACATTCATCAATTTCATATTTGATTTGCTTTGGTTTAAAAACACCATTCATTCTAATGTCGCATGCATAGGCTAAAATCATATCATTAGCTAGTTAATGTATATTTCAACTCATGCACGTTTATTTGAACAAGTGGCTATTTTTAACACTTCACATTTCAAAAATGATAATTTTGGCGAACTAAAATAGATTTCAACACATGACTATTTTATTTAGTTCCTATGTATGTTAAAAATAATATTTCTATCACAAATATTTATTTCAACGTCCGCATATCTTTAGCATATCACAAATATGATAAAAATGATATTTTTATCGTTCAAAATATTTATTCTACCAATGGATGGTTTCAACACTTCATGGTTTCAATAAAAGTGTAATTTTTATTGTTCGATCTTTTTATTCAACACATGAACTTTTCCACTACACACACTTCTCAACAAATGAGCATTTCCACACATGGACATTTTATTTATGTTGTTCATATTAGAAAGATGAAATTTTGATTGTTGAAATTATTTATATAAGGCGAATATTTTTCATACTTCGTATATATATATATAAAAATGTAATTTTTATTGTTTAAACACTTCATTCATTCACAAATGAATTTAATTTCCACACAACACTTTTCAACACACAGACATTTCCACACATGGATATAGTTTCAATATATGACTTTAATTTCAACGCATGAAAATAATTTCAACATATGAAAATAATTCTAACACACAAAGATTATTCAAAATTTCGGCAGCATAACGGCAGGGTAGTTAAAACCGGCACCGTCCCTAGTACGGCTCCTCGCTCTACCTTAAAACCTCGCGGTTTTTGACAATGGGGATTCATGCATCTAATTCGCACGCAGGCGGCATGTTTATTTTTATTTCCACAAATATTTTCAATTGATTTCAATCACCAATGGGTATTTTTCAACCACAACCAAACAATATCAACCACAAACAATTATTCAACCATTCGTATTTTTCATCCAATATTTCACACCAATTCACCACAATAAATATCGTCCATGGTTTGTGGACGAGGGGAGTATATATATATATATATTTGCTATATTTCACTAGCATTTCAACACATATGTCACTTATTCTATGCATGTAAAAATTCATACTTCGCTTATATAGCTTACACTACGCATGTACATGAGGTATACAACACGTATGTAATTTATATTTCGCTTATATAAATTATACACGACATTTTCCATTCAATTTCACGTTAATTTAGATTTCTCACCTTGGTTTTCTGAGCGCTAAAAATCGATACGATGTCAGAAAAATCCGCAGCTTCTTCTATTGGGTAGAGAGCTTTCTTGCGGTCTCGATGTTTTCTGTTTCATCGAATTTCGTCAACACACCAAAAAGATATGATTTTTCAAAGTGTAAAGATCAAAGAAAAACTCACTTTCGCGAAGCTTCAAAACTAGGTTTACAGTTTTCGCGAGAACCGGGGCACGAGGGGACGATCAGGGAGTTGGACGTGGAAGAGCTTCGAGAGGGCTACAGGCGCGCGGCGGTTTGGTGGCGTTCGGTGGTCCAGATCGGCGGCGGCGGCGGTTTAAAGGTCGGAACTTTGGAAGGGGATATCTCGACGTAGAAGCAACGATAGGGGGAGCTCCTTATATGGATTTGAAGAGGGGAAGGAGAACTACAAAAAGTTGAACTGGGAGAGGAGCTAATTCGGGCTGTGGCGATCGGAAATCGCCAGGGAAGGGGGGGAAAGCTTTCCGTCGTCGATGTCGGGGTCGGGGGGGGGGGGGGGGGGTTCTGTTTTTTTTTTTTTTTTTTTTTATGAATGGAGAAATATGATTGGCCGAGGACTATATTAAATTTTTAAATAGTGTTTTCTCAAACGAACTCCTTTTTAAACCCAACGACTGTCGCCTCTAGCTAAATACCTCCATTCCGGACACAATGGGATATGTTTCGTAGGCCAATTCGACTGTTACAGTCAGTTATTTTTCAAATTAAAGTATAAAACATTTAATTTTTAACTCTGAACGCACATTTCAATTTGCCAGGGCCACAAACTGGTTTGAAAAATTCCAGAAAAATAAATCTAGCTATGTTTTGACGCTACGGTCCCAACAAAACTAGTTTCGTCGAATTCTGAGGTCGTTTGAAAAATGGCCATTTTCTGGTCGATCCATTTTAACAGAAATCGACCAAACACATTTTCTTTTGCTACGCTCACATACTAGCTTCAAAAATTATGAAATTTGAAACCTAGTAATAGTTTGATATCCCGGACCCAACAAAAGTGGTTTCGTCGAATTCCGAGGTCGTATGCAAAATATCAATTTTCCAGGCCTATATATTCTATATACCGACTCTTCTGAAAATTCATTCGGCCATAACTTTTGATTCCCGTTATGAAACTTCGATTTTTCAGATTCGTTAGAAAGGTATTGACTAACAGATTTAAATATTTTTGGTTTTGCTAAAATCCGTTATATTTTCCATCCTGCATAGTCGGTCAAAGTTTGAATTCAAATTTTCAAACTGACTCACTATTCCTAATTCACTATTTTACTGAAACATTCTATTTCAATTGTTCAAATTCCTTTGAAATAATCAATTTAAAAATTTTAAATTGGCTCGTATTTTCCGGGTTATTACAGGACCCCTTCACTCGACTGCCATTCACCACGCACCTGCTCCAACAGCAGCGGAAATCCCATCATCAATCCGCAACATCATCAGCTCGCGCTCTACCACCATCACGAAGTCACTGTGGACAACAAAACCCCTTGCGCCTCCTCCTCACGTCGCCTACAACGCTCCAGGCTCACAGACGAAATCGGCCTCCCTCCCCATGCAAGCGATTCGAAGCGCGACTTTTTTTTTCTTCTATCCCGATTTTGATTTTTTGGTGTATGGAAAAAGAATGGGCACGGGATTTTTGGGGACTCCTCTCGATAAGAGGATGCGGCTTCCAAAAGATGGGAAAAGGATCGGCTCGTCGCTGGTTTGCTTAACATAATGTAGATAAGGGGTGGTGTGGCTTCTAGAGGAAGATAGAAATTGCGTGGGCTTGGAATTGGGTTGCTAGTCATTAAGTTAAGGTAGTTTGTTTTACTGACCAATATAACTATTATTTCCACATAATATTTAGTTAGTTTCTCGTATACTTGAATTTAAATTTAAACTCAAAAAAATGGCTTTCAATCCTATACAAGTTGATTCGCCTCCTATGAAACAAACTTATAATTTTATAATCGTCAATCACACTCAATTCAACCCTTGACTATTTTATTCATTAGCTCTACATTTACTTAAATTTATTTTATTTTATTTTAACCATTTCAATTATATGTATATTTATTTTTATAACAAAATTATACTATATCTCAAAAGATTATACATTTAATATAATCCATTTCTTTCAATTAATAAATTATCATCAATTTAAACTTAAATCTTTTAATTCTATTTAACATGTGTATAATTACATCGCCGAAAATCGGGTTGTTACAGACTTCCCCCTTAACAAAATTGTGTCCTTGCACTTTCTTACGGGGAAAAGTACACAACTTAAATCCTAATTCTAATGCACTATACGTCCTACATAAATTGTTTCAATATGTTTTAATTAAATTAACTTTGACATCTTACACTTTCTATATACAATTTCAGTTTATGAACATTTTCTAACTTTTTAAATTTTGAAAAATTTCGGCACAGTCCCCTTTGTACGGAGGACGTTTCAGAAAAATTTGAATACAATATAAACACAAATATACATCTCCGAAAAGGCATCTCAATCCGGGGCATCCCGAAACATGGGGAAACAAAACAACCCATCATACCAGCATTTTGCAATATTTAATATGAAAACGTACCCTTTAATTAGCATGTTTTTAGTAATTTTGCTTATAATTGAGCGGCAAAAGCAAGCAAATACCGTCCATTTATCTAAAATGCTTCGGATGTACCTATGCACATCTCAATTTACATGTTAGTCACATAACAAAATGAAAGATTAATATATACTAATTTATCATACAATAAAATAACATCTTCTCCTTAAATGTTTCTAATATTGTTTTTCAAGTGTCACAAGCTAAGTTGCAGCAAGGTCTTGAACTAGAGGCCTCTATATTTTGACCTGCATGAGACTTAACCATTATGAAGTTTTCCATCAAAAATAAGTAAAACCAAAACTAATATAATGGTTAAAAATTATAATGACAAAAAAAACTCAAGAGTGGTCTAAATCCAATTCCAAAACAGCTACACGCTGCCACATGTACACCAATAAAATACATAGAACAGTTTTACATAGGCATTTTGAAGGAGAAAATTCACAGTTACGTAAAAAATTACATAGTTATGAATGATATCTATAGCAAAGGATCAAACCATGCTCCTAATTAGAGTAGTGAATGTGGAGTGGGAATTAGATTTATAAGGAAACATAGTAATAACTATACAAAAGCAGAATCACAAAACTTGAAATGCTGACATCGACTGCACTAAATAAGAGCAGGTGATATTAATGAATTATCTAGACCATTTGTTTTTCTTGTAGGTAACGTAAACATAATAAATCACTATGATATTTGAAATTATCATTCAGAATTCAAATGGTAAAACAAGATGAAGTGGAATACTTTACCTGTAATATTAAAGTTTAATAAAAGGGTACATCTTATGTATAAAGAAGACAAACATATTCAAAGCTTCGTAGGTTGGCATGCAAGAGCTATACTTTCTTTGGCTTTCAACCTCTGAGGTTCATTGTTTTGTTGAAAGAAAGGAGAGAGGTCGATGGTAGGTATTGCCTGAGACATGGTAGTAATTAGAAACTAAGCAATCTGTGATCCAGTGGGATGAGGAGTCCGTATTACAAAATAGGAAAAATAAAAACACATTACAATAGTATATACTACAAACGAAAATTATATGAACATGTTGCATTGGAATAGCACAAATGACCGAGTACACATGAAAGTGCACATAACCAACTTCAAAACAGCATCAACACAGGTCAAACCAGTTTGAACAAGGAATCAGAACATGGCAATTTCAAATGTGCACAAACACCGGACATCCAGCATAACAAGGCAGCATGAAGAAGCACAATGGTCAGGTTCAAGACAGGTTCATGGCAGCAAGGACAAAACACAAGTGCATAAACACAAACAAGTTCAACAAAGACGGTTCAGCTTTAGCTCAAATTCAGATAGGTTAAAACAGGGAGGATGCACAAAACATTCAAATGCACCATAAACAATTTCAGATCAGAAAAGGCAGTAGCAAGAATTCAGACCGGGCACACAAAAGAAAGAAGGACATCAACATGCAGCAAACACGAGTGCTGCAAGAGGATGGAACAAGCTCACATGCATAACTAACATGAATTGATGTACTTCAGAGGTGCAATAGAGATCTTTCAGTTCAAGTTCCTATTCAACTGTACAGGAGATGAATTAGCCTCAACATCAAAAGGTACAAGGCAGCTGGGGACCACATAAACAAAATAAGGTGCAAAACTTAACCACACAACACACAGGTCGAGCATAACAATGTGCACAAGAATTGAACAAACAACACGTGAAAGTGAAGCAATAACAAGATCAACACAATAGTAAAAATATGTTCGAATATCGAACGGATAAATCAAGTATCAATTTTTAATTATGCAAGATCAAGGTCCAACAAAACGAATTTGCGCTAGTATCAGCAACATTCAACTTGGGTATCAGTTTGTAAACATGCAAACTCAAGCCAGAGACAAAAGGATCTGCACAGGAATTTTTTCAAGTAGATTATCAGTTTCTGGTTGGAGAAAAATCAAGCCGCAGCAAAAAAAAAAAAAAAAAAAAAAAAGTTCACAGAGAACTTTATAGTTTAAGTTTAAAGGTTGAACAAGTCAACATTCTCAAGTTAATCCAAAAAAATTTCTAACTGAACCAGAAATATACGCTAATCCAAACGCAACTCATTGGAATCAGAAATATACGAATTTAAAACCCTATATAAGCCCCATGATCGTCATTGGCAAAATATCAAAATAAGGATCAGCCTATGTCTAAATCCATTATAATTAATATAAATGTTTGGGGTTTCTAAACAAGAATAATAACATAAAAAGGTACAACATTATCTTTTTCAAATGAATCTCATTCAAGAGTTATAACGTATTACGAAATCGCCAAAAATATCACACGACAGCTTACAGGCCATCAAAATACAATAACATGAAATTATAAACAATAATCATAAGAAAAATCATATGGATCCATATCAACCTTGGCGAGACTCAGCAATGCCGCACGTGCAATGGAAATATAATATACAAGTACTAAACAAATTTGACACACACAATGGAAGATACTCAGATCTCCATAAGTTAGACTCGCAGGTCCATTATATGATAGTCACTCAGGACTACTTCGATAGCCGCTCAGGACTATCCAGTGGAAGATACTCAGATCTCCATACGTTAGACTCTCAGGACAAATATATTATAGCCGCTCAGGACTATCTCGATAGCCGCTCAGGACTATCTCGATAGCCGCTCAGGACTATCTAGTACTGCTAAGGAGATAGTCGCTCAGTACAGACAATTATATACATCATTCGCTCACGATTAGTAACCCGAACAGTGGTAACAGTGTGTCCCATACCACACGTTCTCACTGCTTGGTTTACTAATCGCTCGTCGACTCCGTACTGGAAAAGTGAAAAATATTCTATCATAGAAATCTCATAAGTCGCTACAGCAACTCAATAGCTTCAATCATATGAAATAGAAAATTAACAAAGCTCGTATAATACACTCTCCCTTCGATACTCTATATAACAAGTCTAATGAAAAATTAGAAAGGCGACACCGAAAGTCCCATACCAAACGGTCTCACCAAACCTTTTATTCAAATTTCTCATTACATAGAATGTAAATAACATAAATCATATAAAATCAACAATTAAATTAAATCAATTATGAATCATTGAGAATATAAAATTCATATAAGAACTTAAAACAGAAATAAACAAATGAAGAAAGAACTAAAGCATTATTCAATAAATACATAAATTTCAATATAACACATAAACAAAGCTTAATTAAATAAAAATACTACTCAAAAGATAATTCAGATAGTTGAAAGATATAAATATTCATTACAAATTGGTATAAATCTATAAAAGCATAATATGTAACAAGGTACACACAATAACATGTCAATTATTATTTAACATTATTTCATGTTATAATAAAACAAGAAGTTCTTAAGCGACTTATTTAGAATAATTATATAACTCGTCAAGTAGCCAAGCAAACCGAATAAGAGTAATCTAAATGAAGACGTTTAATTAAAAGATGTAAACTCTATAAAATATAATGTTATAATTTAAATTAAAACGCTATTATTTGCTTAAAAGCAAATTACATATAGATATTTGTTAAATTCAATCTATTTCTACTTCAAACAAAAAATTAATATTTAAAGTTACATTTTACACTAAAATTTATAATTTATATTCTAAAACGTCGTATTATTATTGTTTATATAAATATATATTTATATATGAAATTCCGCAACTTATTTAAAAATACACAATTAATCAATTTTCAAATTGAACTATATATATATATATATATATATATATATATATATATAGGAGCGTTCAAGAGCACCCCAAATAGTGCAGCACCCCTTTAGTTCCCTGATTTCCACCACACATTCTCGTTTCTCTCTCCTCCCACTAATCCTCTCTCCATCCACTAACTTACTTAACTATAAATACTTGGCTATAAATGAAGAGCAAAAGGGAGGCTAAAAAAATGGGATGCCATATAACCCTCCTTATGTATGTGTGTGTGTGTGTGTATATATATATATATATAT
Organism: Allium sativum; assembly: GCA_030737875.1. Taxonomy (NCBI): domain Eukaryota; kingdom Viridiplantae; phylum Streptophyta; class Magnoliopsida; order Asparagales; family Amaryllidaceae; genus Allium; species Allium sativum. The sequence goes on along the minus strand of CM060910.1, from coordinate 325,396,904 downwards.
ATATATATATATATATATATATATATTTATATTTAGTTCAATTATAAAACGGACAGCATCCCCTTTATAAACAAACATGCAACTAACACTACATCAATCTATGTAACCAAATGATCAATAGCATAACATCTAATTCAAACACACAGTCAATTCAATCATCCAAACAAAACAATCCAATTCAAACAATAACATGAAAACGCAAATATCTATTATGGAAGGGAACACAGATGTGAGTGAGGGGAAACTCACAAAGTTGTATGGATTAGCAAGAACCAGTGATTTGTGCTCCACTACAACCACCGTCTGGAGCTAAGGAACTTGAAATTTTCTGCTGCTGCGTCTTCTTTCTTCCAAAATCACAAATCCACAACGGCCCTTCCCAGGTACGGACCCCTTCACTCGACTGTCACTCACCACGCACCAGCTCCAACAGCAGCGAAATCCCATCATCAATCCGCAACATCATCAGCTCGCGCTCCACCGCCATAACGAAGTCAGCGTGGACAACAAAACCGCTTGCGCCTCCTCCTCACGTCGCCTACTCCGGTTCAGGCTCACAGACGAAATCGACCCCCCTCTCCATGCAAGCGATTCCAAGCGCGACTTTTTTTTCCTTTTCTTCTATCCTGATTTTGATTTTTGGGTGTATGGAAAAAGAATGGGCATGGGATTTTTGGGGACTCCTCCCGATAACAGGATGCGGCTTCCAGAAGATGGGAAAAGGATCGGTTCGTCGCTGGTTTGTTTAACATAAGGGGTGGTGTGGCTTCTGGAGGAAGATATAAATTTCGTGGGCTTGGAATTGGGCTGCTGGTCATTAAGTTAAGGTAGTTTGATTTACTAACCAATATAACTGTTATTTCCACATAATATTTAGTTAGTTTCTCGCATACTTGAATTTAAATTTAAACTCAAAAAAAATGGCTTTCAATCCTATACAAGTTGATTCGCCTCCTATGAAACAAACTTATAATTTAATAATCGTCAATTACACTCAATTCAACCCTTGAATATTTTATTCATTAGCTCTACATTTACTTAAAATAAACTTATTTTATTTTATTTTAACCATTTCAATTATATGTATATTTATTTTTATAACAAAATTATACTATATCACAGAAGATTATATATTTAATATAATCCATTTCTTTCGATTAATAAATTATCATCAATTTAAACTTAAATCTTTTAATTCTATTTAACATACGTATAATTACAGCGCCAAAAACCGGGTTGTTACATAAAAGCATCATAGTCATCAAACAATTTATATACTTGCGGGTAACCAATGAAATTAAGTTTGAAATAAACATAAGTACAAGAAACTACTACTGAATTTATGATTGGACTTAACCATCATAATAGTTTAACATCAACCAAAGTGGGGGAGTAAACGAATGTTAAGTCATGTAAGGAATACCTTTCAATGGCAGCATCGACTTCTTTACTTCTTGGCCCATTAGGTAATACTTTGATGAGATTCAAAATGTCTCGATAGTTACCTTGTTTGAGTGCCGCTTCTTCTGATGATTGGCACCTTAATTTCTCACTCAAATCTAATGGTAAGTCACCTTCCACTAAACCATCTAACGTAAATTTTGGATCAACATTTAGCTTGGGACACATGATTGCGCTTGCATATGCCACTCCACTTAATCCTGTGTGCGAAACAAAAATGTAATCACTAAGAGACCTACAAACAAATTCAATTACACAATGAAAACAAGAAATATAGATATATTTGTTTCCATTTTACTCTTAAAATAAGATATGATGTCCAGCGTCACTATCCTAGTGGTTAGGAGGCCCTTTGGTTATGGTCCATGATACATAAAACTTACGGTACCATCTAACCACCCCAAAATTTCAATCAAAAAAGAAAAAGAAACAAATGTTTTATTGATACATATACTAACAATTTAGAGGGAAAAAGATGACAGAAAATGCTAAATAATACCATATCCTTCTTGATTGTGTTAGCCAAAATCTACAAGACATGATGCCTCATTCATCAGTCTAGTTGGCCAGGGAGCCAAGCCACTTCTTTGGGCTTTGTGGTTTTCTAGTAAAATAACCACAAGTTAATATTACAATTTAGAAGAATGCACATACCCAAAATAACATGTTATTTAAAGATGGGAACTAAGCAAATACACGAGGTTCAAAGTTCCCACTAACCATCGCAGAATGAACTATAGTCAGGGCGGGATTGAGGTCGTCAAATTCAGATTGCTCCAACCAATAACATCAACTTCAAGCTTTAAATAATAACTGACGGATGTCAACTGAACATATAAGAGATTAGGTCAATGTTATTTGCAGCAACCATCGACATTAGAAATTCAGGCACACAACTGAAATAAACATCGGAGTCTAACTCCAAAATCTTAAAGGTAACTCATAGTGAAATCGCTTCTCAAATTCCTATGTAGTCTTTAACAATAGGTATGTCCATTCAAAATACATGTGCATTATGTATTCAGGAAATCAATACATGTAGAAAGCAACCTACTATGAAATTATGACTGATAAGTTTAATTACCTGGAGAAGAAATAAGATATTGAATCTAAATCTAAAACAATCATACTACCCATCCAATCTCTGTAAAAGAGCCTTCATTATTGAAGACAGTAAACAAGTTTAAACTCCATTTTCGCTGCTCCGCATTAATATTCCAAACACAGGAACAATAGCTCCAACAACAATACAATCAGAATTGACATCGTGAAGACCTATAACATCAGATTCATTCACAAACATAGACATATTGTCAGTATAAACCTCTACCAAGTTCAAGTCCAATTGTTCAAAATCATCATTGACATCAACAAAATTTGACAACACTTCGAAATTGTTTAAAGTAATAAGATCAGAGGACACCTTATCCATATTGATAACAACAAGAGAATCAACAATACCATAACTATTTACACAATTGAAAATATTAACATTAGAGTGATTATGAACCATGGAAAGAAATAGAAAGACATGAATTATGTTCTTAATATATTTTCTTCTTGTAATCCCAAATCAACAAAAAGGGATGAAATAAATATTTATCTAAAGGAAGCAATGGTATAAACACATATCAAAAGAATTATTTTTAAGCTTAGATTAAAATAGTTACATCTCTAAAACTCGAGAGAGGTAAAATATATTAAAATAACAATGGCTTTGTGACGAACGCCCTTAACCCCTGCACAAAACAAGAGGAATAATTCGTTGAAAAGTGTGCCAGACAGCTATGGACGATCATCAGAGTAGGTAAACAACATCGGAACCCATCATAGAACTCACAGCTCAAGGATAAAATATGATAGAACATATACAACAGGTAATAGTAATGAAGCATCATATAACAAACTTTTGAAACTTTCTCAACGTCATGAAAGGTTATCCAACTGGTACCAAAGTTTGTACATAAGGTCTCCCTACAACCCTCATAGAGCACTCGAACAACAAAAACATAAATACTAGATAGTACTAAAACTGCTACGTCAGCCTCCTGCTTGCCTCCGCACAGCAACATCGTCCTCACTAATCACCTGCAACCTGCTACTTAGTCTGACCATCCACAACCGGATGAACAACCCAAGGTAATAAGAGGAGACATAAAACCTTGAGTTAGACAATAGTCTTAATGAGCGATAAAACAACAAGCAAACTTCAACAATAAAGTTTATGAGCATGGATAGATAAACGTACTAATCTACCCACAACACTAAAGAAGAACTCAACCCTATCTTCCCCACATCATACAGTGATAGCCTTTACGATAAACAATTCAACCATTCATCCATGGAAACCAGAACACTCATTCAACCATGGTAACCATGCATAACATCCAGATTATATGTATCTCATGTAAACCATCCTAATCGAATTTAACATCCCTCAAGCACAAGGCTCAGAGGCATAAACCAATATCAGACAAGCACTCAAGAAACATCTCCTTTGACGTTGGACAATCTACATGAGATGGTACAAACAGAACAACCAATCATCCATGACTGACTCTGCTTATCAACGCCAATCCTATTTTGAAACCATCATTAATCGAATGATGACCAACCTTGTCATATGTCAAGGGCTAATGGTAACCCCAGTTCTAGCATAAACTCCATACGCCTTTCAACGATACATACGTATGTCCAACCTTTACAACTAGGCCTTTCAACGATGCCCAGGGTACTCGACCAACAACCAGTCTTTTGGGTGGCCCATCGTACCCCTGCTTTGAGCCCACTAGAACTTACGACAACGATAATCTCTCAGCCTTCTCATCTCTAGTCATCCAACTTGAAGACTTTTCATAGCCCAAGCAACCTTCTCGAGCAACCATTATCCACCAACTAAGGACCTGTGACGACCCCATTTCCCGTACAGACGGAGACAAGGGTAATCTTTGGAATATAACACAGAAACAGATAATAGCAGAACAGAATTAAATAAATACACCAGATAATGTACAATAGAATACACTGGATAAACGTAATCATCATAGTTACACAGTATACAGGATCATACTTAGTACAAATACAGTTCAGCTATACATAAATGTCTACAGCGGAAACAAACAAAATATGTACAATAGGAGCTGAACAGCATAAAAAGAGATAAATAATAGGATCCATCTTCAGCTCCAGCTATCCAGAAAGAGCCAGCTAAACCTAAATACAAGGCTGCCCGTGTAGAAAAAGGGGCACCCGAGTTTGAAAGTGAAACAAACTACGAGTCAGTCATGGGACTGGTAGGAGAAATCTACTCAACACATTTGAAATAAGGCTAATCACAGGACCATGCCACTTTCGTGGAACGGGTTTACTCCATGGGATCGACAGTGCTTTAAAAACAAATCTTTCTTTTAAACATCGCAATGCTTTTTATAAAAATAAAGCCATTATAAGACTCAGTTCCCATCACACAATGCAACGCAAACCGGAGGACAGAGTTTTACCTTATAATGGCCAAAATATGCTTGATACGAATAAAACAAAAGCATTTGATATTCCTACTAGTGTTTATATGTTTAAAAAACAATTTCAAATCATAACTATCAATCATAGACGACATGAGCGTCCCATGCCACTATGTCGCCAAATATAGGTATAAAATCAAAACCGCACAGTCACGTATTTGGAAATTGGATTTCCGTCATGAACCAAGACAAAAGATAGTCCTTACCGAATTCGAGACGCTCTAGCCCGTGTTTCAGGATCAGAACGCATCAACCCTTTAGATCGTCAGGGTCGGTCCACTGATGTGGATTATTATGCCTGAACACTACGTTTCCCCGCCCTTTGGGGCGTCAACGTGCCAACGAATGACTCCATTGGACCCGGATCGTCCGATCTAACCGAGGCGCCTCGCAACAGCAACATCCACATAAGTCAAACTCGTCAGGGCGTGTAAAACCACTGACGCCACTTCTAGCTAGAAAGAAACGCAGGCCCTCCCTGATGTCCTCTCCCGTTTCTGGTTCATACCGGGGTGTGAGGCTCGCGATTTTACGTTATACACAAAGCTACGCCACACAGGCGGGGCTTTGATCATCACCACAAGACTTTTCTTTTCAACAGAAGCCCTGATCACTGCATCTTAGCATGCCACACAAGCAATTCACACCGTGCAACTGATGGCTACCAATCACACAGAATAAATTCCAATGTCAGACACACTGTCCATTTGCAAGTCCGTTCTGGGTCTGAACGAAACCGGAGGCACTATATACCTCGCAAACCCATCGATCACCATGTACGTCTGGACGATCACCACTCATTATCCATATTTCGGGATGCCTCCCAATCAGGACCTCAGTTACCATCCAAACGAGGTGAAGATCTCCGGTCTTCGACCACCGTCTTCATCTTCGATTTACTATCGTCGATTCAGTTATTCAGAATGGGATAAACTCGGTCTTTCTGAGCAACTCGCGTATATGATAAACAAGTGCAACACAAATACACATACACATCATTTCAATTCATTAGTCACTAACCGTCAATCAGTAAGAGAACGATTTTCCAAATATTAACCCCGAAGGCCGAAACCAACATCAGATCAACACCCAGGAAACCATTCGGCTTAGCCAACCTTCAGTTAATTTCTAAATTTCACATCCATATCATTTATAATATTTTATAACAATTTATCGCTATTTTTATTTATTTTAATATAGCCACTTTATTCAAAACGACGCTTCGGGCCATAACGCCGCCGTGGCGCTGTTTTTCTTCAGATTCGATTTACACATATCTGAAAATCTAACCGTTGGATCTTCACAAAATTTACGTCATTAGAAAGATCTTTTCAAAACGAATCCAAGGTTCCAGTTTCGGGAAAATCCGACGGTCGGATCTCCCGGTATAATCGTTTGAAGTTTCGATTTCAAAATACGAACTGCAGCGTCGTTATTCGATTAAATATAATTATATTTATATATATAAAAATATAATCAATTCTGACGCTGTTTTTCTTCAGATTTGAATTAAACATTCCAGACAATCCAACCATTGGATTTTTACAAAGTTGGTGCCGTTGGAAAGATATTTCCAAAGCGAACCCAACGGTTGCGATTTCAGGAAAATCCGATGGTCGGATCTCCCGGTATAATCGTTTGAAATCACGGTTTCAAAATACAAACTGCAGCGTCGTTATTCGATATATTTCAATTCTATTTATATATATATATATATATATATATATATATCGATTCTTCGATTTCAAAACTATTGATTTCCATACATTTGATAAAAATTATATTTTTATCTAACTGTCTTCTATTTCAACACTTCACTATATTTAACAATTCATGTATATAATAAAAATGTGACTTTTATTGTAAAACAATTCATTTCAAAACACTATTATTTTATATAGTTCATATAGATAATAAAAAAATAGGATTTTTATTATAAAACAATTTCTTTCAAAACAAGATTATTTTATATAGTTCATATAGATGATAAAAATGTGATCTTTATTATAAAACAATTTATTTCAAAATATGAATACCATTCAACACATGAATTTCAATTCAACGAATGAATATCAATTCAACACATGAAGGTTTTCTATAGTTTATATATATAGATAAAAATGTGATTTTTATATTTAAAACACGAATACCATTCAACACATGAATTACAATTCAACGAATGAATATCGATTCAACACATGAAGGATTTCTATAGTTTATATATATAGATAAAAATGTGATTTTTATATTTAAAACACGAATACCATTCAACACATGAATTTCAATTCAACGAATGAATATCGATTCAACACATGAAGGTTTTCTATAGTTTATATATATAGATAAAAATGTGATTTTTATATTTAAAACACGAATACCATTCAACACATGAATTTCTATCCAACGAATGAATATCAACTCAACACATGAAGGTTTCTATTCAACGAATAAATATAGTTTCAACAAATGAAAATAATTCAAACACATGAATATTATTCAAAATTTCGGCAGCATAACGGCAGGGTAGTTAAAACCAGGACCGTCCCTAGTACGGCTCCTCGCTCTACCTTAAAACCTCGCGGTTTTTGACAATGGGGAATCATGCATCTAGTTCGCACGCAGGCGGCATGTATATTTATTTCATTTCCACAAACTAATCCTATGTGGTTTCAACCAAATATTTCTCAACCACAAACGGGTATTTTTCAACCATAATCAATCAATATCAACCACAAACAATTCCAATCAACCATTCGCTATCAATCAATTTTCACACCAATCACAACCAATAAATATCGTCCATGGTTTGTGGACGAGGGGCGTGTATATAAATATATATATATATATATATATATATATATATATTTATATATAGCAATTCACTTCTATTTCAACACATATATAATTTTTACAACGCATATACAACTTATACATCGAACGTACAACTTATACAACGCTTATACAAGAGGTGTACAACGCTTATATAACTCATACATCGACTATATAATTTATACATCGTCGTTTTCCATATCGTTTATAAATTAGAAATCTCACATTGGGTTCCACTCCACCAAAAATAGCAGAAGGATCAGAAAAATATGCGGTCTCTTCTAGAAGGTAGAAGACGTCCACACGAGTCCACTGTCTCTTGTTTCACTGAGTTTCGTCAATACACGAAAAAGATATGATTTTTCAAAGTTTGCAACGGTTTAAAGGTGTTAAAACTGTTGAAATTAAATATGGTCGTACCTTCAATAAAACGTTCAAAACTATGTTTGATTTTTGCTTCCAATCCGCGTAGTGTTGCATCGATCGGAGGGTACCACGGCCTAGAGCTACGAGAGGGCTTCCCGGCGAGGTAGGTCATGGCCAGCTCGGATCTGCGGTGGTGGCGATTTCAGGCTCGACGGTGGTGGACTTCTCAGGCGCAGAACTCGATGATGACAAAGAGAGGAAGGTCGGGGGTTGGTCGGATTTGAAGAGGGGAGGATGGGCTTCCGATCCTTGGTGGTGGCGGAGGCTGGCGTTGGTCGAGGCGGTGGCGATTTGGTCGAGAAGTTTCGAGTTGTTTATCGCCGTCTGTCGAGGGAGAGAGAAAACGTTTTTTTTATAAAAAATATGATTGGCCGGTGTATATATATTTCAAAAAATTTGGGTTTTCACAAATGAACTCCTTTTTAAACCCAACGACTGTCGTCCCTAGCGTTTTACCCCAATTCAAAACACAATGGGATATGTTTCGAAGGCCCATTCGAATGTTTCAGTCAGTTTTTCTTCAAATTAAAATATAAAACATTCAATATTAAATTTGAACGTATATTTCAATTTGCCAGGGCCACAAACTGATTCGAAAAATTCCAGAAAAATAAATCTAGCTTTGTTTTGACGATACGGTCCCAACAAAACTAGTTTCGTCGAATTCTGAGACCGTTTGAAAAATGGCTCATTTCTGGTCGATCCAATTTAATTGTAATTGACCAAAACACATTTTCCTTTGCCACGCTCGCATATTAGCTTCAAAAATTATGAAATTTGAAACCTAGCAATAACTTCACTTCCCGGATCCAACAAAAGTGGTTTTGTCAAATTCTGAGGTCATTTGCAAAATGGCCAATTTCACGGGCTATATAAATTTCATAGCGACCTTTCTGAAAATTCATTTGGCCATAACTTTTGCATCCCGCTATGAAACTTCGATTTTTCATATTCTTTAGAAAGGTATTCACTAACAGATTTAAATATTTTTTTGTTTCACTCAAATCCGTTTTGTTTTGCTCCCGGTATAGTCCGACAAAGTTTGAATTCAAATTTTGAAACTGCAGCGCCATTTCAGGCCTTGTTTATAATTAGAATTAATTATATTCATTTTCAAACGTCGATTCAAACTCACTTTTCATTGCTATTATTTAAAATATTTATTTTAAATATTTAAAATCCATTATTTTAGCCAATTTAAAAAATTTAAATTGGTTCAGATTTTCTGGGTCGTTACAATCTCCCCCACTTAAAACTTTTCGTCCCCGAAAAGGAACAAAGTCGAAAGTGGTTTGGTTAATCAACTCTACGTTCGATCTGGCTTCCATCCTCCAACTTTTCAGTTTCTGAGAATTTTCAAATTCTTCTAAAATTTGGCTAACACCCAGAATTTTCGAAAAATTTCGCCATAACCTCCTTTGTACGGGGAGAGGTTTGGAAATTTATTGGGCCGTATTAGGTACCCAATAAATCCTAATAAGCATACACATATTTATAGTGATATATTCTTGTGTTTACAGGGGAGCGTGTATTGATAATAACTCCAGAGAATAAATTCTCGTCACCATGTCAAAGTCTGAAGGAGTGTGTATTTTAAATGCTCCAAAGGATAATTCCTCGTCACCTCGTCCCATGTGGGAAATAAATAGTCCATGTGCCGTATCTAATAACTAGAGAGACGTGATTATTGTCAACTCCAGACCCGTGTGGGGTTTTTATTAATCTGGCAATTTTATCGTTACAATTTAAATAGTCCATATCAGTCATCAGTTCAACCTGTAAAATATAGTCATCGCCATACAAGCCTCTCGCTCGTATGGTAACTCTTCCACCTCATCACACAAGCTCCAAATGCTTATGTGGTATATGATGAAGTATGCCTATCTTCAGAAGTATGCCATGCATTGTAGTTCAAAATTAATTGTTACTATCCTATGGCGATGTTTATTATTTCACATAGAACAACCAGCACTCCGCATCCAATGGCATTCACAGGAGTTGATATAATAATATTTCGCATCCAACTCATTAAGGTTTACCTATTTGTCGGGCACGCAAGTAAAATCTTTACTCAACAGCTATCCATTTACCTGTTCAAACATATATAATGCACATGTATATATATTTCTATCTATTTTCTAATCAGTTCAATGTGTGATTTAAGTGCATAAATTCTACCATTATTCCCTTATTGATTAAATTAACTATCGTTTTAATAATTTTAATTAATCAAATTACTATCACACAACACAAACAACAATCAAATTGTTTTTAACTTTTCAAAAATATACTAATCGATTCATATATTCCTTTACTTTTCAAATATATATCTTTTATATATTCAAAAATTATATTTCTAAAACCAGACTATAAATATAATCACAAATACGTTATTTAAAACATATTACTCTCGACTCGTTCTGGGGCACTTCTGACCCCATCTCTAACGAGTTGTTCTGATTCTGTTGTACTCATACTAGGATATTACTGATCCTATCTGTAATGAGTTACTCGCCCTAGAACACTACTGGTTCTATCTCTGACGAGTTCGTTATTGTGTTATATTCCAGAGCTAAGCTTAACCAAAGCTCTGATACCACGTTGTGACGACCCCATTTCCCGTACAGACGGAGACAAGGGTAATCTTTGGAATATAACACAGAAACAGATAATAGCAGAACAAAATTAAATAAATACACCAGATAATGTACAATAGAATACACTGGATAAACGTAATCATCATAGTTACCCAGTATACAGGATCATACTTAGTACAAATACAGTTCAGTTATACATAAATGTCTACAGCGGAAACAAACAAAATATGTACAATAGGAGCTGAACAACATAAAAAGAGATAAATAATAGAATCCATCTTCAGCTCCAGCTATCCAGAAAGAGCCAGCTAAACCTGAATACAAGGCTGCCCGTGTAGAAAACGGGGCACCCGAGTTTGAAAGTGAAACAAACTACGAGTCAGTCATGGGACTGGTATGAGAAATCTACTCAACACATTTGAAATAAGGCTAATCACAGGACCATGCCACTTTCGTGGAACGGGTTTACTCCATTGGATTGCCAGTGCTTTAAAAACAAATCTTTCTTTTAAACATCACAATGCTTTTTATAAAAATAAAGCCATTATAAGACTCAGTTCCCATCACACAATGCAACGCAAACCGGAGGATAGAGTTTTACCTTATAACGGCCAAAATATGCTTGATACGAATAAAACAAAAGCATTTGATATTCCTACTAGTGTTTATATGTTACAAAAACAGTTTCAAATCATAACTATCAATCATAGACGACATGAGCGTCCCATGCCACTATGTCGCCAAATATAGGTATACAATCAAAACCGCACAGTCACGTATTTGGAAATTGGATTTCCGTCATGAACCAAGGCAAAAGATAGTCCTTACCGAATTCGAGACGCTCTAGCCCGTGTCTCAGGATCAGAACGCATCAACCCTTTAGATCGTCAGGGCCGGTCCACTGATGTGGATTATTATGCCTGAACACTACGTTTCCCCGTCCTTTGGGGCGTCAACGAGCCAACGAAGACTCCATCGGACACGGATCGTCCGATCTAACCGAGGCGCCTCGCAACAGCAACAACCACATAAATCAAACTCGTTAGGGCGTGTAAAACCACTGACGCCACTTCTAGCTAGAAAGAAACGCAGGCCCTCCCTGATGTCCTCTCCCGTTTCTGGTTCATACCGGGGTGTGAGGCTCGCGATTTTACGTTATACACAAAGCTACGCCACACAGGCGGGGCTTTGATCATCACCACAAGACTTTACTTTTCAACAGAAGCCCTGATCACTGCATCTAAGCATGCCACACAGGCAATTCACACCGTGCAACTGATGGCTATCAATCACACAAAATAAATTCCAATGTCAGACACACTGTCCATTTGCAAGTCCGTTCTGGGTCTGAACGAAACCGGAGGTACTATATACCTCGCAAACCCATCGATCACTACGTACGTCTGGACGATCACCACTCATTATCCATATTTCGGGATGCCTCCCAATCAGGACCTCGGTTTCCATCCAAACGAGGTGAAGATCTCCGGTCTTCGACCACCGTCTTCATCTTCGATTTACTATCGTCGATTCAGTTATTCAGAATGGGATAAACCCGGTCTTTCTGAGCAACTCGCGTATATGATAAACAAGTGCAACACAAATACACATACGCATCATTTCAATTCATTAGTCACTAACCGTCAATCAGTAAGAGAACGATTTTCCAAATATTAACCCCGAAGGCCGAAACCAACATCAGATCAACACCCAGGAAACCATTCGGCTTAGCCTACCTTCAGTTAATTTCTAAATTTCACATCCATATCGTTTATAATATTTTATAATGATTTATCGCTATTTTTATTTATTTTAATATAGCCACTTTAATCAAAACGACGCTTCGGGCCATAACGCGGCCGTGGCGCTGTTTTTCTTCAGATTTGATTTACACATATCTGAAAATCTAACCGTTGGATCTTCACAAAATTTACGTCATTAGAAAGATCTTTCAAAACAAATCCAACGATTCCAGTTTCGGGAAAATCCGACGGTCGGATCTCCCGGTATAATCGTTTGAAGTTTCGATTTCAAAATACGAACTGCAACGTCGTTATTCGATTAAATATAATTATATTTTTTTATATATATAAATATAATCGATTCTGGCGCTGTTTTTCTTCAGATTTGAATTAAACATTCCAGACAATCCTACCGTTGGATTTTTACAAAGTTGGTGCCGTTGGAAAGATATTTCCTAAGCGAACCCAACAGTTGCGATTTCACGAAAATCCGATGGTCGGATCTCCCGGTATAATCGTTTCAAATCACGGTTTCAAAATACGAACTGCAGCGTCGTTATTCGATATATTTCAATTCTATTTTTATATATATATATCGATTCTTCGATTTCAAAACTATATGATTTCCATACATTTGATAAAAAATATATTTTTATCTAACTGTCTTCTATTTCAACACTTCACTATATTTAACAATTCATGTATATAATAAAAATGTAATTTTTATTGTAAAACAATTCATTTCAAAACACTATTATTTTATATAGTTCATATAGGTAATAAAAAAAATAGGATTTTTATTATAAAACAATTTCTTTCAAAACAAGATTATTTTATATAGTTCATATAGATGATAAAAATGTGATCTTTATTATAAAACAATTTATTTCAAAATATGAATATCATTCAACACATGAATTTCAATTCAACGAATGAATATCGATTCAACACATGAAGGTTTTCTATAGTTTATATATATAGATAAAAAATGTGATTTTTATATTTAAAACACGAATACCATTCAACACATGAATTTCAATTCAACGAATGAATATCGATTCAACACATGAAGGTTTTCTATAGTTTATATATATAGATAAAAATGTGATTTTTATATTTAAAACACGAATACCATTCAACACATGAATTTCAATTCAACGAATGAATATCGATTCAACACATGAAGGTTTTCTATAGTTTATATATATAGATAAAAATGTGATTTTTATATTTAAAACACGAATACCATTCAACACATGAATTTCTATCCAACGAATGAATATCGACTCAACACATGAAGGTTTTCTATTCAACGAATAAATATAGTTTCAACAAATGAAAATAATTCAAACACATGAATATTATTCAAAATTTCGGCAGCATAACGGCAGGATAGTTAAAACCGGGACCGTCCCTAGTACGGCTCCTCGCTCTACCTTAAAACCTCGCGGTTTTTGATAATGGGGAATCATGCATCTAGTTCGCATGCAGGCGGCATGTATATTTATTTCATTTCCACAAACTAATCCTATGTGGTTTCAACCAAATATTTCTCAACCACAAACGGGTATTTTTCAACCACAATCAATCAATATCAACCGCAAACAATTCCAATCAACCATTCGCTATAAATCAATTTTCACACCAATCACAACCAATAAATATCGTCCATGGTTTGTGGACGAGGGGCGTATATATATATATATATATATATATATATATATGTATAGCAATTCACTTCAATTTCAACACATATATAATTTTTACAACGCATATACAACTTATACATCGAACGTACAACTTATACAACGCTTATACAAGAGGTGTACAACGCTTATATAACTCATACATCGACTATATAATTTATACATCGTCGTTTTCCATATCGTTTATAAATTAGAAATCTCACATTGGGTTCCACTCCACCAAAAATAGCAGAAGGCTCAGAAAAATATGCGGTCTCTTCTAGAAGGTAGAAGACGTCCACACTAGTCCACTGTCTCTTGTTCACTGAATTTCGTCAATACACGAAAAAGATATGATTTTTCAAAGTTTGCAACGGTTTAAAGGTGTTAAAACTGTTGAAATTAAATATGGTCGTACCTTCAATAAAACGTTCAAAATTTGGTTTGATTTTTGCTTCCAATCCGCGTAGTGTTGCGTCGATCGGAGGGTACCACGGCCTAGAGCTACGAGAGGGCTTCCCGGCGAGGTAGGTCACGGCCAGCTCGGATCTGCGGTGGTGGCGATTTCAGGCTTGACGGCGGCGGACTTCTCAGGCGCAGAACTCGATGATGACGAGGAGAGGAAGGTCAGGGGTTGGTCGGATTTGAAGAGGGGAGGATGGGCTTCCGATCCTTGGTGGTGGCGGAGGCTGGCGTTGGTCGAGGCGGTGGCGATTTGGTCGAGAAGTTTCGAGCTGTTTATCGCCGTCTGTCGAGGGAGAGAGAAAAAGTTTTTTTCTTTTTTTTTATAAAAAATATGATTGGCCGGTGTACATATATTTCAAAAAATTTGGGTTTTCACAAATGAACTCCTTTTTAAACCTAACGATTGTCGTTCTTAGCATTTTACCCCCATTCCGAACACAATGGGATATGTTTCGAAGGCCCATTCGAAAGTCTCAGTCAGTTTTTCGTCAAATTAAAATATAAAACATTCAATATTAAATTTGAACGTACATTTCAATTTGCCAGGGCCACAAACTGATTCGAAAAATTCCAAAAAAATAAATCTAGCTATGTTTTGATGATACGGTCCCAACAAAACTAGTTTCGTCGAATTCTGAGACCGTTTGAAAAATGTCTCATTTCTGGTCGATCCAATTTAACTATAATTGACCAAAACACATTTTCCTTTGCCACGCTCACATACTAGCTTCAAAAATTATGAAATTTGAAAGCTAGCAATAACTTCATATCCCGGATCCAACAAAAGGGGTTTCGTCGAATTCCGAGGTCGTTTGCAAAATGGCCAATTTCACGGGCTATATAAATTTCATAGCGACCTTTCTGAAAATTCATTTGGCCATAACTTTTGCATCCCGCTATGAAACTTCGATTTTTCAGATTCGTTAGAAAGGTATTCACTAACAGATTTAAATATTTTTGATTTCACTCAAATCTGTTTTGTTTTGCACCCGGTATAGTCCGACAAAGTTTGAATTCAAATTTTGAAACTGCAGCGCCATTTCAGGCCTTGTTTATAATTAGAATTAATTATATTCGTTTTCAAACGTCGATTCAAACTCACTTTTCATTGCTATTATTTAAAATATTTATTTTAAATATTTAAAATCCATTATTTTAGCCAATTTAAAATTTTTAAATTGGTTCAGATTTTCTGGGTCATTACAGGACCTTTAAGTTGTCACCTCATTCGTTGTTCTAGAACGATCAACGAACACCTTTCAACACTTCGAACCTTCCAAATTGAATTTACTTCGAAGTCACATCATCACCGAACCAAGTTTCTTCCAACCCAAGTCATACCCGAAAATATAAATTTTCAGAAAATGACCCTGTGACCGATCCATGGGCATGTTCAACTGACCCCTTACCTAGGTGTACGACTGACCCTTCATTCAGGTTCATGACCGATCCACACAACAAAGACCGACCCAACCATTTTTCTCGACCCGAAGTGGCTCGACCAGGTCCATGCTCGACCCTATATGCTTGCTCGACCCAAAGCATGACCGACCAGATTATGGGTGCACAACCGACCCCAACCACATCCACATCTTGACCGACTCATTCTTCAGACTGACCTGTTCATGCTCGACCGTCCTTGCACGACCGACCCACTATGCTCGACGTTGCATGTTTGACCGACCAGGCCAGTTCCTTTTCCTTTAAGAAATCTTTCCATGGTCCGACCGACCCATTATGTTCGACCCAAAACCTACATCCTCCAATGCAACTCCAATTTCGACCAAAACTTAGCCAAAATGATTCGTTCGACGAAACTAACTCAACCAGTCCATTCAACACCATCATGAACATGTTATGAAACCACTAACATCACCAATTTGACCATTTCACTAATAATCATGTAAAATCCATCAAAATCATAATACATGTTAATATAAACAAAACTATAGATCTAACTTGCATATACACATGAAATAGCATTGAAATTACTAATCTAAATTTGCTAAATCAGATCATAAGGTGCTTAATATAAAAATGGACTTACAGGGACATAGATCTATGATCAAACATTTAAATATGATGAGAAACATGATCAAACATTCATATGCTTCATTACATCCGTGTGAGAGATGTAAACCAGTCACTGATTCTCCCAAACAAGCAAAAATCAAACTAAAATGATCTGGACAGTAAGCACTTCGCACCAAAAACCTTGATCCGATGAATCCTTGCCTCAGTTGATGTAGATCTAGTTTCCAATGGTGTAGATCTATGATTTTTAATGGTGGAAAAGTGTTAGAGGAAGGAGGAGCTCAAGGCCTCCTAATGAGAGAATGGAAAACTAAAACCATTTCCCATATCCCTTACTCCCTATTTATACCCTTCCAATAGCCCACCAATGGGCCTTCCCAAATCAGCCCATTATGGCTCTCCAAACCTGAACAGCCAATTGAAAAACCTTAAAACAACGATTTCTCCCAAACCGCTAAGCCAAATCTTTAATGTAACCACTCTACGGAAAGGCAATCATCAATTCCTTTCCAATGGCACAGGTCTCACCCTCTGATTCGACCTGAGTCAAAAGTTATGCCCTGTACAAGACTGATAGAGGAAAAATGGTCACAAACAAAATCGGTAAAAATTATGGACATGTCTCACATCCCCATAAGAAACATATCAAAAGATGAGAATGATCCAACCCTTAAGGAATAAAATAAAAATATACGATCCTCCGATACATAAAATGCGGGCTGTTACAGGCTTACATGAGCTCAGGCTGCTAGTTAATTCGAGGTTTAGTCCAGACTGCTAAACTTCCATGTGCATGAATTGTGTTCTCGTTCAAACTGATTCTTGACTAGTGATTCTACACACCTCCTATATAATAGCAGTTAGTGTACAACGATAAGTTAATGCAATGCAAAAGTATTCAATGAACCAAAAGAGAATGAAAACGTAACAATAATCATAAACTAATCTCCATAACATGAAAAACATGGCCATTGGTTGCAAGAAAACAACAAATCAATACTAAAGAAATGAAATGCTTTCACATGTACTAAGTACCCATGTACCTTTTTATCCTTAAATGACACGAATCAAGCATTCTTCCAAAAGCCAATTGAGGTCTGAGCTAAGCATATGACATTACCTAAATTATTATTGGAAGTTATGCAGTTAAAATCCCGCTAAAGCCCCACAAAATCCCCGCTATATCCCGTAGCGCCTTTCAACCGCTATGTTATTTCAATTTTGCCCCGATGAACAGTTGATCCGCTTCTAGCCCCGCTATTTTCCGTTGCACCAGCTAAATCAAAGCATTTTAGCACCCGCTTTATCAGTATTAAT
Organism: Allium sativum; assembly: GCA_030737875.1. Lineage (NCBI taxonomy): Eukaryota > Viridiplantae > Streptophyta > Magnoliopsida > Asparagales > Amaryllidaceae > Allium > Allium sativum. The sequence continues at coordinate 325,378,827 of CM060910.1, read as the reverse complement.
ATATAAATCTTGACTTGACTAGTTCTCTTCTTAATAAATTCAATAAAGTTAGTCTAAGGAAAATAAAATAAAAGAATAAGTGCCCAATATATGATAGAAATCTATTATAGTCAGCAAATCTAATGTACATAACCACAATTTTGTTTGATTTTGTTACATATGATTAGTTAATATTGATTTATTCTACACACTTAATATGAGAATGATAATTAATTGATTTTTAAATATTTGGTTTTACATCTTATGAACCTTTTTCTACCTCCGTTATATCTCAGCTATTTCCCCGCTACACCTTTTTGCAACTCCACCACTGTAGAACCGCTAAGCGCTTTAACTGCACTGCCTGGAAGTCAACAAAAATATTCTGCGTGAAAATTTTAACCCATAAGCTTGCTCAAGTAAAAATAAAGTTCAAACTACAAATTAGGGAAATGCTCGGAGCACTAAATAATACACGTGCTTCGGTTAGTGCACAACTGATTACATGCGTTTAGTGCATGATGAATGGTTGAAACTAGAATAGACTCACACTGAATTCTTTTTGCTCGGCATGATGAATGGTTGAAACTAGAATAGACTCACACTGAATTCTTTTTGCTCACCGCCCACATCCTAATAATTAAAAATAACCATAGTCAAATCCTCTTGATAAAAGCTTATAAAATACATCTCTCTTAGTAAAATATTAAACTAGAATTAACAACATGCCATCATCTGGCTTTCTTAAAATATTCGAAATTAATATGAAACCAATTCTTCTTGACGAATTGCTGCAAATCTGTTTTTAATTTTTTGATAGGATGGACTTAACCACAAACGGATGCAACTTACAGTATTTGCATACCCTACAAATTAGGGAAATGCACAGTACGTAGCACTCTTACAGTTCATGTGCTTCAATCAGTGCACATGCATATTGGGGCATGATGAATGGTTGAAACTGGACCAGATGTTAGATGAAATTTTTTAACCTACGTGCTAATAATTAAGAATAACCATACTCATTTTCCACTTTAAACTTATAAAATACATCTCCTTGGAAAAATATTAAATAAGAATAACCAAAATGCCCTCATCCACTTGTAAATAATAATTTCCCATGGTCTTCATAGGCCAAACAAATCTAAATCCTTGATTTCTTACTTTGGATTTATTAAAAATGAAATAAAAATGAATACTTGTTTATTTGGGCCAGTGATTTTTTGCTGAATGGGTGGAAATGCAAGCACAAGAAACCAGGACTAGGTATTTCTTGCTGAAACCAAATGACAAGTATAAAGTTTGAAAACCTAGATACTTAATTAAACTGAGTCTAACCTTTTCATGAGACAAAAGAAAAAACTGAGAACAAAATGTTTGAACCAAATATATTTACAAGCAACTAATTTACAATTTTAGTGTACGAGAGCTTCCAAAAGTAACCATTAAGTTGAAACTTAGAAATGGCCATTATGTTGTTTATGAACAATGAAGCTATCCTAAGAAACTTTAACCACACTTCTCTACTTGAAGATAAATTTCATTAAAATACTTCTACTTAGAAATTAACATTCAAAATACTCTTTGAAAACAATCAAAATACTTTGTTGCTAAATAGACTTTTATAAGAAGTCACAATGACTCTAGTATTTGATAATACCGTATAATGATCTTAGAAAAGCAGCTTATATGAACAAAAATCATTCCAAAAATTTGACAATCTTTCTATTAACATTCTAATTGAACTCTTAGAATTTCAATTAATAATGATACTCGCTCATTTTTGAGTTCTTAGTCTAGCTGGACATGTTAAAAAAAATGAATACGCATAAGAAGAAAAACCGAGAAAACATAAAATTATGTTTGTAATTAAAAGAAAAAAAACATAGGTTTAAAAGATGCAAAGAGCATACAATTACCAATGCAAATGGAAAATACGTAAAAAAAAGTCCATTTCACTTTAGTTTTCATAACTTGCTTCAAAATACTTGATTAAACATAAATGCCTACTGAACTCTAGTTAAATTAACAATTTATCAACTAAATATCATTTCAAAAAATAGAAAGTGGACATCCCAAAAAAATGAGAAATAAATTCCTTCAAAAAACAAAATATTATTAGTATTCATGAATCTGAACTTCCAGATTTTTAGATGCATTATAATGAATACAATGGAGGAATCAGCTACTGAGGAATTGGTTGCATTTGGGAATTAGTCAAATCCATTTAGAGCCAACAGTAAATGGAATATGTATGTTTAATAACTAATGGATTCAATTTCCATAGAAAAAAATAAAAGGTAATTATATCATATCCTAATCAATGCTTTTTATAGCATAATGAATTTAATTACTATGCTATAAAGAACAAAATAAGCAGTTAACACCAACTTACTAATGTTCTTCAACAATAAAACAACATATTTTTGTCTTCTTAACGGTCTTGAAAGCATGGTAAGCATCTAATATTTGAACATAAAAAACTAAAAACAAAATCACATGAATAGAATGTAATGCATAGGCATAAAATAATTAAATCACATCAATGATAGTGTCTAATGAAACCATACAATGTCGATAGCATTTGAAAGGAAAATAACTGACGAATTAAAACAAAAGACAGTTAAGACTTACTCAAATCCACATGGCCTTACAATAACAAATCCACTGTATGCAAGCTCCTATGGACTGGAGCAGCTGCTACATACCAAAATAAATTGGATATTTAAAATATCACTTGTCATATATTTCTCTTACGAATCAAAGAAAATCAGGTTCATAGGACTGTTATTTATTACCTTTCGAACTGCATATACAAAGGATAGGTAGGCGGTGAGAGCTCTGGGCAGAGGAGGACCGGGAATAAAGGAAAACGGCTAGGCTTCAAGTGCGAAGCAGGGATGTTGCTTTGGATCAAGGAAGGGGGATGAGGGTCGGGTTAGAGGGAGATGAAAGGCGAAGGTCCACATGGTCCTCCACCGTCGATTTGGATATTGTTCTCCATGGCGTTGGAGAGAGAGGCGTAGAATTGGGGTTTGTAGGCTGTTGGGAATTGTTGTTATGGTTAGGGTTGGACCAGGGAGTGGTGAGAATAAGGAAACGCCATTGAAAATTTGGGTTTCGCGATTTGATTGTGTTTTAGGGATTTTAGGGGTTGCTTCTAGAAAGAGATGACGAGGGGAAGGCAAAAAAATGTCAAAAAAGGTAACGCACAAAATTTTAATTCTCGCACAAAATATATTTTCTTCTACTTTTTTTGATTGTATAATGTTCAGTACACCATAAATAATAACTGTTCAGAATAATTTGTTATTAAATAGCGTTATTAATATCATATTCTGCTGTTAACAACATTACCAAGGCTAAAACAGTTTTCCCTTGTTATCATTAACATTTTTAACACATCGCCACTTCTATTGCACTGCTAAAACCACAGAGCTAACTTCCAAAAACCTTCCTTATTTTTCACATGTGACATAAAATTGCAGTTTACAAAAAAATAACTTTTTCTTCTTGAAATTTCATGTTAATTTTTGTAAAAGTTTGTTAAAACGCTCAAACGCACATTCGTTTACAACAAAAATTTAAATTTGAATTTTTTGTATCTTTTGAAAGTCCTATCTTTTTTCTTCGGACATTTGCAAAAAGTTCTTAAAGTTTTTTCTTCGGACATTTGCAAAAACTTAAACGACTCAGGTCGCATTTAAGCGTATAAGGAAGTCGGTTATGCAAGATATGCGCAAACCGAAAGTACATACAAAACTCGTAAATGGGACATTTATGAGAAAATGCCCAGTCCGAAAATAGAATTTAGCTTCTAAGGAATAAGCATAATTATTACTAATACCCAAGACGAAACAACACAATATCTGTCTTTTGCTAAAATTTATCTACTATAGAAATATATTCTTTCCATCCCAAAAATAATTGTTAGTCGGATAAAGAAAAATTAGATTCATTTACGATAATACTTATAGGTAAGCGCAAATGACACAAAATATTCTCTAATAATAAAAATCTCATTACATCATCATGCGAGTTTACAAGGATAACAAACACTAACATTTACAAGCATGAACCACCACTAAGCCGTGAACCAAATGCTGGAAAGAGAAAACCACCAGTACTCTGAAACATTGCCTATAAAAAATGAGATGTTTGTCTCCGCGGCTGTAGCTCAAACCATTTCCATGGCTTTTGATTAGTCATATCGTAGTAGCAAAATGCTCAATCTCGTGTTGCAGACACTACCGGTGTTGTTGGAGATTTCTACATCACCACCTTTCTCAAGAGAGAATTAGTAATGGCAAAAGAAACCTACCACTAAACTGCTTCTCACATAGATTCACCTAACATTATCGAAAGATAAAAATGGATAGGTGAAAATACAAAAGTAACCCCCTCGAAACAGCACATAAGAACAATAGGCTGAATAAAAGAAATGTGGTACTAAATGATGGTTATGCCATCGATCGAAGTAAAGATTGATTTATGCATCATAGAACGAATCTAATTGTACCTTCCCATTTTTATAATAATGTTCTAAATGAGTCACACATCTGCAAGGGTAGTTTGGATATAGATTATCCAAGTTAAAACTTGACGCCTAGGGAAACGATATATGTTGCAAAATCTCCAAAGCAAGTCAAATAAAAGGTCATTCATATTCACGTACAACCTAGATGCCTCTAAAATCTTCACTAGATTCTCCTTAGAAAGACCATCTAAAGATAGCTTAATCTTCATCTTTGAAACAATAATTGCCTTCATTTATTCCAACGGGATATGGTAAAGGAAGATGCAGCATGGGAAACGATCCCATTCATAAATCGTGAAGGAAAGAACTGGCGTAAATCTTACGGCTTTGACTAATTCTTTTAGCATTAAAGCGATGACACCTTATGCTCATTCTAATCCGACCAAATGTTCTATCTTGAGATAAGACTTAAATGACTCAAGGAAGATTGGATGGTGCAAGTTGGTACTACATGGGATAAAAAATGGTTAGAAGGATGAAATTTGGTGTAGATCTTAGAGTAATAGTGGGGCGTGATCTAATGTGCAAACTAGCATGGAAAAGGAGGAGACAAGACAACCACTAGAAAGCGAAGAACAATAAAGATATGGATCAGCAAGTTGAAGAAGGAAGGATGAAAGAAAGAAGTTTAAGGAAGGGAATTCAGACATAATTTTTATGGTTGAATCTAAGATTCGAGTTGTACCAAAACTCATCAACTAATTGACTACTCTAGGTATAACACTAGATGGTCAACTGATAAATGAGATTCAGACAAAGGTTGAACCTTGAACCTATTAGGTTCAAATTAATATATTAATCATCCCACGTCATCTTTTAATATTTGACGCGATTCGAGAGATACTTGTCCTCATCACGATGGTATTATAGACCGCTGCCGAATTCCGAACTGACCTCCAAAGATTCAGAGTAGTCTTAGTAACAGATGCGACCACACAACATCCTAATAATACCCAAAAAAAATTCAAACGGTAATCCAAATTTTATTTAATATGAACTTGTTCCCTTTCCTCGTTGATGGGTCAACAAATGAATTAAGAAATAAAAATACCCCAAGCTAGGCAGAATTCTTTCCTTAATCGAATTGAGATTTTTTTTTTGAAATTCAAATTTATTTATAAATTGTAGGTCTCACATTATAAGTTTTTATTATTAATAATACTACTATTATTTCTTTTCAAACTAAATCTTATTGCGTATATTTTTCTAGAAAAATAATTTAAAATCATTAAAACCCTTTACCATTTCAAAACAAGTTTTAGAAAAAAAAATCTCACGACCATCAGACCAAGAAATCAAATGAAAAGTTTCTAACAAAAGAGCATTTGGATTGCCAAAACAAAGTATCAAATGGATATACCTCATCATTGTGATTTCAAACTAATATGACATACAAACACCAAGAAAAGGTTTTCGACTAGAACTCCCAAACGAAACCAAAAAGAAGAAATCACAACTATCTCAGTTGCAACTAGATTTTTGTCCAATCAGAAATCTCTAGTCCACGGGAATCACCATATGTCATTTTCAGGATCTTTAAGACATTCGCCAAGCGCTCTGTGAGGTAAATCGGAGTTGGCACAAAAAATTAAGCTCGAAAATATTTCTAATTCCTGGACATTTATACTCATCATTAATAAATAGGCTCACGACTACTTCATCATCGAAATTATTCAGAGTCAAGCGCTAAAACCAAAGAAAAGTAGAAAAGAAGCTCGAATGTTCTCACACTAGATCTTAATTTATTAATACCTCTGATCGTCTAATCCTAAGATCTGATATCGAATGCAACACCTCATACTTTTTTGAGTCCAAATTTTGATTAAAAAATCAAAACCTAAATCCATCCAAGCAAGGATAGTGTGAATCTGGTACCTGCAAATAATGAGCATGAGCATACCAGAGTATAATAAAACTAACTAGCAAAGGAAACAGGATAGGTATCAAGTGTCGACTAAGGCCACTACCTTAAAAATGAATCGCTACATCAATACTGAGCTTGAGAAAACAAGAACAGAAAACCAAACTTGAATACTTATAAAGACTTGTACTACCCAAAATAAACCTAAGAGTTGTTTTGAGGAGGGGGTCAGAACAACAAGTCCTAGTGAGTACAAAATGTATAACACTTCCTACAATACACAAATGCATCCTATTTGGTTTCACCAAAATCATACGTCTTACAAGGCTAGCGATTGTAAGCTGAACTTGCAAGGATTATGCATGGCAATTAACTACCATACCTGAGGTAGCACTTCCCAAAGATAGACTATCGTAACACACTAAGATAGAACTTTTACACATAAGTTGAAGCCTTTAAACCACTATGCTACCAAAAATAAGAGGTGGACTTTCCAGCTAATAATACCCTACTAATAAAGGAAGTGAGTTATGTGTATTTAGCCACTTACGGCCTCACTTACAATATAACATATTAGGCGGGTCCCAACGATTACTTAAGGTCCCAAGGCAGATCCATTAATTACTTAATACCTTATTGGGTGGTTTACAATACACTATTATAAATTAGAGGACACTAGCTACTATGGCCTTCTAATTCAAGGCTTTCATCATTCACGCATATTTCCAACCCCTTAAGGCAAGGGATAGCAAGCAGTCACTTACTGCCTGCTAGGCAGATAACTAATCGTCATTTATGACCTTCCCCCGACAAACCCCTATGTTACTATCTAACTGACCTTATTAGATAATCCACAAGTCACTTAATACTTCATGCAGGATAGGAAGATCTGTGGTACCTCTGTGGCAGTCATTTAATACCTTATTTGAAAGTCGACTCTAACCCAGTCACTTACTATATAAAGGAAGCGAACTATCGTGGAGATTACCAATCTCGCACCCAATTAGCCATTTAATACTTTTTATTTATAGGGAGAGGAGCAATTTGATCACTTGATACCTGATAACGGAGGACTATTTAACTCTAGCTTTAAGGGGAAGGGTGAGTCCAAACTTTTAATACCTCTAATCTTGTAATAGGCTATGCTATCGAGTTATTCCCTTTTTAGTTTCTTTTTTTGGAAGGGAGGAAGGCCTTACAACTGTTAGGGATTGAGATGTTGATGAAAATGGTTTTGATGACACAACCTTATTTTAACCATTATTGTTATAAAATATATACTGCTACTATCTAGAATATGTATATGTATATACAAAAAAATATGCAGGTATTGATTATTGAAGACTGTACAACTTAGAGAATCAAGATTTCAAAGAAGAAGAGTTCAGGTTACAAGATCATGAGTTACAAGAGTTCAAAAAATAAAAATAATTGATTCTAGATTTCTTGTTAAAACTCTGATTAGCATTGAATCTGTATTTCAGTCTTTTCTCACTATTTTCAAAATGATTTCAAAATTACTTCCTTATTTTAAATCTATATTTATTTGTTCTTAACTTTATTTTAAACTCCTGTTTTTAAAATATATTTTATTACCTAATATTTTTTAATTCCTAATTCAAATATTTCTTAATTAATACTAATTTTTGTTTTGTTTTATTATAGTTACTTAAGTTTTAAATTTCCTTGCTTATATTTAATTTATGTTCTAAAGAATTTCTTATATTATAGTTTTATATGTATGCTTTATTATCATTTTATACATAATTTTTTAATCATTTTTAAATCATATTAATGTATGTTTTTAATATATATTTGTATTTGAAAAACTCTATTTTAATATAAAGGAATATAGTTTGTTTTAAGTCAATAATCACCATAATTTAATAACAATTATTTACTTTAATATAAAATTTTATTTTTTTGAAAAATTACTAAGGTATGTCGACATAAGAAAATATGTAAGTTGACATAGAAAATTTGAAAAATTGTGTCTTTTGAATCCAAAACTATTCTAAAAGGATTTGACTGTTGGGAGACTACAAATAGGCTTCTAAATTCAAATTTTTTAACTAACTTTTAATTATCTTCTTCTTCCTTTATCTTCTCTCCGTTGATACTCTTAAATTATATACTTATACTCTACTGATTTTCAAAGAGAATCATACTAGTCTCTTTCTAGTTCAATTCTCTATCAAACTCTTTCAAAGATTAGAGTGCTACTCAAGAGTTATAGTATTTCTGTAATCAAAATCACAAGATCAAATCCTATCGAGTCTATCTTCCAAAACTAATATTGAAAAGGTGTGGTCGTGTCCCGTATAAACGACTGGTGTGGCTGGAGTCCGGAGATCAATTGGGTGTGGGTTATGGCTCGGAAATCAATGGAGTCTCACTGTATTCCGGAAACAGTTGGGGTGTGCCATTGTAGCCCGAAAATCGGGGAGAGAGGTGGAGGCTAATGAATTTTGAACCCCTTAGGGGTACGAAATTCGTACCTCGAGTGGTACGAAGATCATATATAAACGCGGGCTGGGGGTTCGAGACTTGGACTTGCGACTCTTTGGTGTCCGAGGTCTTAGTTCGGCAATGTTTGGAGGAGCGGTAAGGTTCACTGAACTTCTAAATTTGAGTTGATCTGGTAATTCTTGGAAACACACTTATTGGCGGAAATTGGATGAATCGGGTAGTGCCCATTGGTTAGGTCGATCGCCGCCGAGACTGTGGGGCCTGGACCCCCACCGGCGTTGCACCAGGACCCGCTTGACGGCTCGCCCTCGGCTCGGAGCACGGCTCTCCGTTGGCTCTTAACACAGCTCGAGTCTTCTGGTGCTAGACCCCTGATGTTGTTGGCAACACTTTTGGGCTGTAGTATCACGCGATATGTTGAGTCGAGCGTGCCTTACACACTTTTGGGAACCGGACCAAAAGGCTGGTTAACATTTGTCCCCTCAAAGTATATCTTGTGTTAACAGGACGTGCTTTGAAGTGAGATAAATCTGATATGGGCGGAAGGTTCTTTATGCCATGCTCAGCGATTGGTCATGACCTTTCCCTTGAGATGTACACCGAGAATGAACTGCTTTGGAGTGGTTGAGACGCCTTGTCGAAATATGTTGGCATAAGTTTAGGATTCCGGCATTGTTAACGGCTTTGACTCGCTTGAACGTTGCCGCTTGAATTGGAACCTGTCTGAGGGATCCAAACTCTGTAAATTAAAGGCATCAAATGTCAGTCACCGACTTCTAATTGCATCAAAGTGCAAATGGTTCGTTATCGTGTCATAATCGCGTATGCAATCACAAATTTGCACGTGGTTCCTTGCGACACGATCTGAGTCGCGCAATTTAGTTTTTCGAAGAGTTTGGTGATCGAGAGTTGGTCTATTTGGTGTGTACACTTGGACCATTAAGGCTTGTGAGCACGTATTTAGCTAATGAATCAAGTTGTTCTTCACAACCGAGCTTTCAAAAGCATGCATGCATGGCCATTGCCATGACCTAGGCGTGCAATCGCCCTAAGTGGTTATTGAAACGTCGTTGGGATGGAGCTTGACTATTTGGAGTATTCGCCAAATCACTTGGATTTGCGAGCCCAAAATTGTTCAACGATCCGAGCCGGTCTCAATGATCAAAGTTTCGGCAATTCGTATATGCGATGTTATTGTTAGGACAATACTCGACATATGTCGTGGCATGTATTCGAGTAAATTTTTCCTTTGAGGCGAGGTCGGACCCAAATGCTAAGTCCGTGCACTTTGAAGATTGGGCATTTGGTGAGTACACGAGTGGTCGCCGAGCCGTGATTTATTTTTTAGTTGGGGCTTCGAAGACAAGTGAATGTAACCGTAGCTTGGTGTACGATCCTGAATTCCGATCCCGGAACGTTCGTTTGGAGCATCTTGATCCCCCAACTGTAGTTGCTTCCTTTCTTCTCTTCCTCGGATGGAAAATCAGCTTAAGGCGGGGAGGATACAAAATACTTCTTTTACACTCTAGATGTTCGAGTTGTCCTTAGGTTTCTGAGAAGGGAAGAGATATATGGACAGCCAGAGGATCCCCGAGATTGTCACTCAAGAGCATGGAGTGATAGATTCTGGGAAGCGAAAGTAGGGATTCGAGGACAAGTATTTGCGGATACGGGATTGGACTTCGTATCCCAAGTACTTATTAAATCTTCCAGGCTCTTTAGGAGTTTGAAGCTTGTTTGAGGACATGATCACTAAGTCGGTGCACGGGATACCGAAATAGAACTTCGCACTCCAATGGCTTTGTCGAGCCCTGGCTTCGATCTTGAGTTAGTAAACTTGAACCTTTGCCTGGCGTCGGATGAGCGGACAATGATTAGTGAGTTGTGGTCTTGCGACGCGGTTCTCAAGGAATGGACTTTCTTGGACTGGCAGCTCGAATGCGTACGTAGGATGTTGACACATAGTTGAGCTGTTAGTCTCAGGATCCGATTAATAAACCAACCACGACGCAGCTGCATCTCGACCCAGGCATTGCACTGGCGGTTGGTGATGGCCATGGCGTTAGTTGTTGAGGCTAAAGGTTTCCATCATGTTCTGGAGTGTCTGCTTTTGTGGAGTCCGGGCACTGATGGAAAGCCGAAAAACCTCCAGGGCCTGGGCTTTGGCTCTGGATTGTCGTCGTTGCGAGGTGAAGGCGCTCTTAAGATGGTGGCTCCAAGGGATGCTATGAAGACAACGTCAGTGCAGGGACTGAAGGGGATCTGATCGTGTCCTGTGATGGCCTGGCTGATGCGATAATCGGTAGATGGTTCCCCCAAGCCTGGGTACCTACTAGATTTTGTTCGACATCAGGGACGAGTTAGCAAGTCGGATTGTTGCTTAATGTTGAATGTCTGGACTGCAGTTGAAGTCGAACGTAACACAACTGATCGAAGAATCATTATGGAAATGAACTTATTCGGACTAACTGCCCGGATATGCACATAAGATGTTGACATACGGTCGAGTCGTTAGCTCCAACCAATTATGTCATAACCATTTTTCGACCCGAAAATGGTGCTGATGTTTACTGGTAATCACTTCCTTAGTTACTAAAACTATGTGTCATCATCGTGTTCAGATGCACTTGTAGGTAGGAAGTTTTTGCGTCAAGAGGCATGAGTCAGCTTTGCGTTGCGCTTAAGTATGAGTTTGCTGGCAGGGCGTTGAGACTTTGGAAACCTAATGAACCGGCCATGGGAACTTAAGAACTTGCATCGAGATATGAATTTTTTATTATTCGTACTGAGAACTTGTCTCAATTCCCCTGCTCCTCGAGGGAATAGTGATTGTTTTGCTCCCCCCGTCTTTTGGTTCGGGCCTCTATGTCTGACTTGCATAGTATTGGTGGAAGGTCAGAAGCTTCCGAGACCCGAGCTTTTGGATCTAAGTTACCCTTGACGCGAGGTCGGTGTTCCTCTATAGAAATGGTTGCTTTGAAGCTTGCGCGATGGTCAAGCTAGTATAGAGATAGGTGGAGGACTGCCCCCAAGCTCGAGTACTTGCCAACTGAAGAGGATGCGAGCGATGAACCCTCAGAAGCCAAATAGTTGCCTCTTTTGTTGGGCATCCCCCCTTGGAGCGGAGGGGACACCAGGCTTTGCCCCCATTCTTCCTCAGACGTCCGAGTCCCGGTTGGAGTTATAGCGGGAACGATCTAGAGAAGTAGGAGAAACCGTGGCTTCGGGATCCCACATTTATATAAGTCTCTTTGGAGGAGAAGTAGTGGTTGGCCGAAGCGCTCATGCAATAGACATAGCTGATGTAAGTGTACAAACAACGCTGGCTGTGGTGGAAGATCAGGAAGCCCGGTTGGTGGCAAAGTCTGAGGAGACGGAAGGGAAGAGGGACATGATGAGGCTGTCGTATAAGATGCATGGGCAAAGGCTTGTCAGGATGTCTAGGAGAAATCTACCGCTGTGGTGGGGAAGATGTAGGCCGATATTGCGGCAGAGAAGGAGAGGGCCTCTGAGTAGGCTAGAAAAAAGGAAACCTATCGATGATGCCTACCAAATGAGGGCGAGGGACCTTTAGCAAACTTGAAGCGGATTCAATTATGTGACGCCAGGCCTAGGAGCTAGCTGATCAGAATGCCGCCGAAGACGCCGAGAAGAGAGCGGAGTTGGACACCAAGAAGGCTTGGGGAGAAACCCAGGCTGCATTGGTCCTTGCTTCTTACATCGTCCCTAAGCCGTTGCCATGTATTGCCCTCGGGGAGGTTATTGTAATTACAAGTGGCGAGGATGATGGCGGGAGGCGCACATCGATGTCTCATTAATCTGTTACTCCTGTGAAGAGTAGAGGAGGAGGAAACGGTTCTGGAAGGAATGGACCATCATTACTGGTGAGCCACCTAGTACCAAGCATGTACAGAAAAAAGAAAAGAGAAGGATGAGAAGCATCAGTAATTGTTAAAGGAATTATAGATACTTTGGGTTAGGTAGCTAGACCGATAGTATATGCGAGTGCGGTCTTCTCTTTTGGTTCTTAAAGACATGGTGTGTTATTCATGTACACCCTGTCATCAGAGAGAAGAGATGTCAGACATGTAGTCTATTTCGGGTGTGTGTGCATGTGTGTGTGAAAATGAAATATGAATTAGTAAGATCATATTTTTTGTTGATTGTTCGGATGTTCTTCTCATGTTTTCCAGCATTCTGTACTTGCATAAGCGTACTTATCGTTACACTTAACAAAAAAGCGATTGGAGACCGCGCTCTGGGTCAATTATTCCAGAAGGGTGAGATAGAGTGCTGGTTTCAGTAAGTTTCCCTCAGCTCAGAAAACCCGTAGTTTGTGAAACCAGGCTAGTCGCCGGCTGTTTTGGGATGCACGGAGTAAGTCCCAAGTAGAGCGAAGGTGTAGGATGTTGAGTAGTCCAGTGGGGGGCTCTCCCGTCGTTCATTCGGGTTATGAGCGTAGGCGTTGTTTATTCATCGAAAGAGAAGCCTAGATCATCAGCACATAGGGTCCGATCGTGGCCATGGGCTACCCCTAAGCCTTGAGAGCTTCAGGGAAGAAATGATTTAAGGTCGGTCTCGGTGCTGCGCCAAGATTCGACTGGCACCCGTAGCCAGGTGAGAAGTTTGCATCACACTAGGTTGGCTATTGGATGGCCTCAAGTTGCATGGAACTTGGGCGTGGAATGATTTATCCTCAGTTTCGGTGCGGGGCCGAGGTTCAAGTTAGCGGTTATTTATACTCGGTCGCATCGTGGGTCAGCGACTCGAGTAGCGTTGCCGGCTCCCGTGCTTGGTGTGCCGGTCATAGCCAGTTTTGTTTGGCCTCGATGTTGGATCGAGGTTCGGATGGCGGCACCGACTCCCGTGCTTGGGGTGTCGAGGCGGCGATCGACTGTTTGCACACAAGCTGGTTGTCAAGATTGATCAAACATGTCGTGCACGGAGTAAACATGGAAGGGAGATAGGGAAATAGACATTATTTATACTGATAATGTTGGCAGTAATAGCCTTTACAATGCCTTGAATTGTAAGAAAACAAGACATCGCTAGAAGGCATAAATAATTGTACACTAAGTTATGTAGAATAGCTGTGGAGAAGTTCGTTTTTCCATACGGCTCCGTCCATGGTTGAAAGTTTAAAAGTTCCATCGATGAGCTTGTGTTGTATGGAGTATGGGCCTCCCTAACGAGGAGCGAGGCCTTTTGGTGAAGGAAAGACCCGTTTTAAGACGAGGTTGCCGATGTTGAGGTCCTTATGACGAACTCTGGAGTTGAAGTATCGACCTACTCGTTGTCGATTTAAGGCTAGATCCAAGGGACCGGTTCCCGCGTCTGAGATGTTGATCTAGTGTAGCGCGCTCGTGTATGCGAATTGGCCGTGAAGGTTGATTATAGGTCGGACATAAGCCATTTGGAAGGCTTACATCACTTGAGGCCTAATAACAACTAGATCGGTGCAAAAGGCGACCTATGTGAGGCGAGTTGTGAGGCATGGATGCTCATTGTGGTCATGGTCTTGACAAGCCGGGGGTACGATCTCGAAGGATTAATCGTGGTCGAGGTTAGTTTAGTGGGAATATTTGATGGGCGTCGAGTGGCTTGGAGATCCCACGCAGTGGGGATCTTCTATGATCATCGAGTGACTCGAAGGTCCCACGTACTGAGAATCTTTGATGAGCGTCGAGTGGCTCGGAGATCCTATGCAGTGGAAATCTTTGATGGGCGTTGAGTGGCTCGAAGTTCCCATGTGGATGAGTTCCTCGATGTTTTTCTACAAGTGGCGAAACATGTTCTTTGTATCCGCGGATGCTACAGAACTGACAATATCCTGTAGAGTCTCTTGGTGCACTCGTCGGACTTTCAGGTCTTGGCCTTTTGCATGGTTGGGAATTACAGGTTGCGAAATAGAATTTCTCGGGGGTGTTGCCGAGAGCAACATAGCTGCGGAAGGACGAAAGTCGAAGATGCTTCCTTTTATTGTTACGACTACCTTTGACATTGCCGGCGTGAGCAAGATTGCGCAGAGCGGTGGAATTAGTGTTGTTAGAGCTCTGGGGGTCATCACAAGGAAGGATGTTGAGGGTAGGAGCTTGGTTCCATTTTGCTATATTTTGGCATAGGAAGTAGTCAGCGTTCATGCTGAAGATCTCTTAACTTTGATTTCACTTGATCGATCCATGCTCTAAGTTCGGAATTAGGTGGTATGCCCTTCATAAGCTGGACGAGTGTGATTCGAGGAGTAAGTTTCTTGACTTCGGCCAAGACAGTATTGGATCTTGCGAGATAGCCTTTGAGAGTTTTCATGGGTGCCTTGGTAAATGTTCAAGACTGAGTGGATGTCTCTGGGCATCGCGATGTGCATCCTGGATTGCACGACCAATCTCCTGACGATTCAATCGAGAGTAGAGATATTCAAGGTGGAAGTCGAGAGAACCATAATAGAGCCGTTTCGGGTAAGGATGGAGAAACACTTGCATTTTATGGCGTCTGTGATGCGTAATGAACCCGTGTGCCATTTGTGGCGGTTAATGAAGCTTCGAAGATCCTGTCTTCCTTGAGCAAGGAATGAGTGTTGGTATGTTGAAGTGCTTGCACCGTTCGACGTTAAGGATAGCTGGAGTAAATGGGTTATGTCTCAGGATGGTTTCCCAGGAAACGTTGGCGTGCCCCCGCGATTCTCTCGCGATCCTACAAATCATGTTGGCAATAATTGGAGGTTGGGTTCCTGTCGCATTATGGCGGCCGTGATCCAGTTGAGGAGTTTGGAGCCTAGCGCGTCTTTTCGAAAGAAGGTTTTTACCATTCCGTGAGTCTTCTACCTTGGTTATACTTCGTGGAGGTTGGCTGAGGTGAACTTGGCTCTAGTCGGATGCTGCAAGCGTAGACGACAAGTCCGGACTCATAATAGCTCAAGTCCGCCTAGCGGGGGCATGAGTGTTATTCCCTCAATTGAGAGTAGGTGCAAGGCAGGAATGGCCGGGATGACGCGTTCCATTTCTGATGGATATTCTGACATTACCGATATTAGAGGCCAGTTGTTCTGTCATAGAATGTCGCCTATGGCACGTCGAAGCGTCAGGGCTGCTCATCTTCATGTATGATCCTAGTGAAGGGATTTCGCCTCAAGTGGGTTTCTCGCGAGTTGCTGGCGTTCTTTCGCATATTTTTTTATGATTATTCGGACTGTGTCGGGGAAATGTGCAGGATGAGGATATTCTAGTGGAACCCATTAGCTTTGGCGAACTGCGAGAGTCCTATTCCATGGACGTCTTCTGTAGTACGCATCTGGCTTTCCCTTTTCCATTACATCGACATCGATCATCTGGTTTTGGTAAGGCTGGCGAGGTTGAGCGGGCTGGAGCGACATCGGGATTCGAGGTGCCCCCGAGTGTGGTGGAACTGGCACCGTTCCGAGGAGCGGCGTAGGTCGGCTGGTTAGTTTCTAGGGTTGCCCCCAACTCCTAAGTCGTGGGTGGACGAACATTGGTACTCGTCCCAATAGTGTACACCAGGATAGTCGGCACTGAAGTACTTCTTATTTTGTTTTCAATTCGAGCAAGGGGGGTTTTAAAAGCTTCTTCCTGCCGCTCAAGTCGAGCTTTCAAATCTGTGGCAAGATTCTTATTCATTCCATCGATGCCTTTCCAAGTGACATAGTTCAATGGAGGTCCGGTCGAGGAGAGTTCTTGACTTCCTCCCCCTTCTACCCCTTGAGCTTTGATTATAGCATCGAGCTTCATATGCTTAAACATCATGATGAGAAGCAAGTAGTTGAGTCGTAGTCGATAACCGAAGATGAAATCCGAAGCCGAAACGGTGGAACTTATCCCTAACATTCTGTCATTTGACTCTTTGTTGCTTAGCCATCGTGAGCGGACTCGACCGCAAGTTATAGAATGAACCTAAGGCGTGTCGAAGTCGAGATGGGAATTTGCGACAAAGACACAAATCCGAGTTCTCTCCCTGATGTGCTCCTTCTTGTCGTGAAACGGGCGATGACTCGCTGAGCATGTCGCTGGACCAACTCCCTGTTTTGCCTGACTGGGGCTTTGAGCCATCACTCGGTTTCTTTCAATCTTTGGATAAGCGCAAGAAGCTACACTTGAGCTACCAAGGCCTCGAGGACCGGAGGTAATGCCACATCAGCAGTGGCTAAGGTGTTGGAAAGAAATCGCCGATGGACCAGAGTGACTTGATTATCATTAGATGGTTCACCAATGATAGATTTCCTTTTTCTCGCCATTGCTGACTAGTTTGCTCGGTGGATAAGATGAAATCCGAGTAACACAGACAAACTTGTGGTCGAGGGTCAATAGGGAAAAATAGCTTCGTCGAGTTTGAACGAACGCATTGTTTGATGGAGTATGAGCGCGCAAGTCTTGGTGATTGAATAGAAGGAAAGGCAAGGTTTTGATTCCTCAAAGGAAGTGAAAGAAAGTCGACCGTAGGTGCGCGCTTTACTTCCCCATTCCTGGCGCGCTAAATGTTGACGCCTAAAATTGTCAACACCCGAGAGTTCCAAAATTTGAAACTTTTTGTCCAGAGCGGAGAATTATAAGAAATGCAGTAATAATGTGCGGGGAAGTAAAGGTCACGGTTATTTATAGTGGTTCGACCCGTCGGGGCCTACGTCCACTTTGAAGGTTGAACTGATTTTATTCCATCACAACAAAGTATAACAAGAAGCTATAATGATTAACAATATCCTCTTAGTCCTTGTTACTGATCTTCCTTGCTGAGTGAGAGTAGTTGAGGAGTTGCTGATGTTGTAGCGTAGCCGAGTGAGGCGAAGTCGAGGCCGAGGGAGGCGGAGTCGAGGCCGAGTGAGGCGGAGTCAAGGCTCGATGTCCAAAGGAGGCAGAGCGAGGCTTGGGGTCCGAAGGAGGCGGTGTCGAGGCTCGGGGTCCGAAGAAAAGGAGGAGAAATCGAGGCTCAGGGTCCGAAGGAGGCGGAGTCGAGGCTCGGGGTCCGAAGGAGGCAGAGTCGAGGCTTTGGGTTCGATGGAGGCGGAGCCGACGCTCGGGGTTCGACGGAGGCGGAGCTGAGGCCTTTTCTTCTTCTTCGAGTGCGAGAGGTGTTGACTTGGTCAACAACGTCCGAGAGGTCCGGAAATATTCAAAGGTGGTGTGATGTCCAAAAGCATGGCTAAACCCCTCATAAGTATGCTTATGAGTCTAAGCACATTCATCTTCTTCCTTGCGTGAAGAGGGATGGTGCCTAAGTGGCTTTAGGGAAGAATATCTTCTTCTTAGGAAGCCATTAAAGTTTGGGAGAGAGAGCTTGGACCAACATCTTGAATGTAGGAAGTGAGGAGGCATTTATAGTGGAGAGGTTATGTAGGAGTAGGTAGAAATAGGGGACCACACTAGGAATTTCGAACCCCATGTGGCCGGGCTCTGGAATTCCGACCCCCAAGCACTTGCACGAATAGACTTCGTATCCCTCTCTAGGTTACAATTTTGTACCCAATGGGGGGTACGAATTTTGCACCCCTTAGTGATACGAAATTCGTATCCCAAGGGGTACTAATTTTGAACCTCTTGGGGTACGAATTTCGTACGCCTTAGGGGTACGAAGATCATATATAAACGTGGGCTGGGGGTTCGAGACTTGGACTCGCAACTCTTTGGTGTCCGAGGTCTTACTTTGGCGATGTTCGGAGGAGCGATGAGGTTTACAGAACTTCTTACTTTGAGTCGATCTGGTAATTTTGGCAACACACTTGTTGGCGGAACTCGGATGAATCGAGCAGTGTCCACTGGTTAGGTCGATCACCGCCAGGACCGTGGGGCCCCGGAACCCCATAGGCACTGCGCTCGGACCCGCTTAACGGCTCGCCCTCGGCTTAGAGCACGGCTCGAGTCTTCTGGTGCTAGACCCTTAATGTTGTTGGCAACACTTCTGGGCTGTAGTATCACGCGATATGTTGAGTCGAGCGTGCCTTGTGTACTTTTGAGAACCAGACCTAAAGGCCGGTTAACACTAGGCCTACAAGTTCAGATTAACACAAACAAAGTAAATCTGATATTATTAACAATGAACAAATATCTCATTTACCTGAAAGTCATTACAAATCCAAATCTAAACACATCTTTTAGGCTTATATTTCAAAATCCCATCAAATCTATAACATATATCCGAAAAGAATTGAAAAGGAAAAAAGGGAAAGTGAAAATTTCTAATACGCTGAATCCAACCTTTACTCATATTTCTCGATTAATCTTCTCCAATTCTTATTTTGATTGAAAGAAAACCGATTTATATTTTATAAATTTTGGAAGAGGTTGGAGAAGTGGAAATGACAGTGCTTCGCTGCTACCTCCAAAAATATGAACAAAGAGTAGAGGGTCTAGGCCATTATTTATAAATGCTTAAATGACCCTAAACCTTTAGATTTAAACTAGCTAAAAGTAATCAGTCCGTTTATATATAAATTATAGCACTTAAAATGTTAGTCGCCATAGGAAGTTGCGACCAACAGGTCACAAGGGTTGTCGACCTGCCTCCTGGGAGGCGGGATGATAAATGGTAATATTAATTACCATATATATATTACTAATTAATTATTTTTCGTCCGTTTTCGTATTTTGTTCGTAGCTTTTCCGTACAGACTCCGTTCGCGAAGTCCTTTAGTTGATAAGAATTCTGTCACGAACGCAAAGGTGTAAGTTCCATGGTCGAATTCCATTTTTTTTAATCTAACTAATTTAACTAACACCAAATTACGAGGTGTTGCAGATGTTCTAAACTAAAGATACTGGATGAACTGTGCATTCGAAAGATAGTCATGATTACTCGATTCACAAGTGTAAACAAGTTAATTCTAAATCCCATGAAACTTGGCACACGACTTCAAAGAAGCATATTAGGACCAAAAAAGGTGGACAAGACACCAAAAAATGCTAACTCTATGGATAGGGTTGATATATAGATGTTTATCAAATGAAGTCAATGTTTTAGGCGAGGCTTGATGGCATCCAAGTAGACTTCTCCATGTAGTATCTTAGTCCAACTCATCTCTAAATACCTATAAATATTACTTTACCTTCTACGTACGAGGAATCTAATTTCCATCTGTTTATACTCTGCCAAATCACTTCCTTAACTTCAACTTTCTCCAGCGACATCAAGAATTCTTCATCAAACAAGGTTTTTGTGGTCTATGCCAATAGTCCTTTGTACCTACAAATCTTGTTTCCTTTTTCTTTGGAGAATTATTCAAACTGTTGTATTTAAAACCACTGTAACAGGCATAAGAATGTATTAAATCTGTCGTTGGAAGAGGATATAGGCATTTTAATAGCATAACCACTATGAAATTCTATGTTTCCTTCATATTATTTTTTTGCTCTTGTATTTCTTGCATTTTTCATTTATTTGCATTATCTGTGTTGAATCCGATTTATTTTCCCAAAAAAGCTGGTGTTTCCGTACTACATTAGTGTTAGTGTCATTTTTGACGTTGACAGTATCATCTAGAAATAGAATATCTTATATATAATTTCTTAGAAGAGAAATCTTTTGGTTCGACCAAGAAATTCCGAAAATGTCCATTAATGTTAACAAAATGTTATGATTTCGAATCCACCATAAACAAAAATCTTATATATAACTGGCTTGAAAGCTGAAAATTTTAGTCCAACCAGGAAGATCCCAAAATGCCTTTAAATATAAACAATTGGTTAAGAGTTTGAATTCGGAGATGAACAAAAATTAGAATACATCTTCAATTAGAAATTTTCAAGCATAAACATGGTTATAAGTTCAAACGTTATTAAAAAAAAAAAATTTACACGTTTTCTTTATGTTTTTAGTCAATTTTATTGGACCACATTGAAGTTAAAATTCTAATAATTTAATAAGGAAGTTTATATGCACATGCATCACACATGCCAAAAAATCTCACATCCGTAATCCTAATTGTTGTAGCAGGCAAGGTTCGTTCTTGGTTTGGGCTAGCTGGGCACCGGCCTAGGAACAAGTTTAGGAATATGGCTCATTCTTTAAATTTGTTATTATCCAAATCACAGTATAAATTTATTTTCTACAGAATATGAAAGTATTGGTATGAGTTTATTCTTACACTAGATTGATATGCAGTACTTATTCTTCAAAGTGGCATTAGGCAATAGGAAGACTAAAACCAACATCAAACTATGTGCCAATATATAAAGAGATAGCTAGTACCCCAAGAAAAATGTATATATGAGATTGCATCCCACGCACATGCGGTTGTGAGCATGCGTGCCCATCCATGTGTGAGACTCATGTTCCTGTGTGAACTGGGGTTGGGTGCACATGCAAAGGAACACCTACCAAAAACATGAAAACGCATCTCTGTATCATGCCATTGCTTCTTGGTACTGTGCACCCATGGGAATAACACATGGGGAGAACGCCTGGTCCTTGTCTAGTTTATCTAACATCTGCTTTTTCAAGGAACACAAAGTTTTACACTTTTTTTTTTTTTTTTTTTTTTTTTTTTTTTTTAAACTATGTTCTTCTCAAATTTTGAGCAGGTGCCTTGGGCTTTTCATCCTCTTTTTTATCTTAACACTCTTACTAGTTTTAATTAAATCGGTTTTGTTGCTCTTTGTGAATTGTGAAGCAATCACTAATGACCATACAGGCTGAAAGATGACCCCACCATTAAGCCTTGTTTCAACATGTTGTAATCTTTTGCTAGAACTAAAGAAATATGGAGTTGCACGTGAAACAGTTTTAAGGTAAAAATAATAATGGAGCACACGACTAAGGGCAGAGGAATGCTTCCCAAAAGAGAGACCCAATCTTAAACCTCTAACTGCTTAACATCAATATTGTGATGGGTTGATTGGAAACAAAGATATTTTATTTCCATACCTATCCAAAAAATTCTAGTCCAACATGATGGGATACAGTGAGGCAAGATTATACTAATCTTTTAATGACAAGTTCTCGGATTTTATCCTTCTTTCTCTGGTCATAATATACAATATTGAGGAAATATAATATGATAAACAACAAAATTCAAAGTACATCACATGTTTTGCTTTCCTTCCTTTATTTATTAGAAAATTGCAGTGGTAGATCAATGCGGCAGAAGAGAGATTGACTAGGAAGGTAACGCTGGAGTAAATTAATGCTTGTTTGTGCATGACACATGCTTGGTGCCAGTTTCAAAAGGGGACATTATTGGATGTATAAATCAATGAATGAAGAGGAAGCAATTTGGCTGTGCTGTTTGTTTGCCTCATGCTTTGAGCATGGAACATTTGATGCGAGGATCTTTCATATCCTCAAGTTATCATAACTTCATATGATACTTCTTTTTTCTCCCTCAAAATGATGATATTGTATTACATTCAACAATGGTTAGATCATGATGAAATCAAATGAAGTTACTTTAGAGTACTACACATTTTGGTCTTATTATCTTCCTGAAATGAGTTGTGAGGTTTACATTCATAATATTAACCATGAGATGGTAATAAACGCAAAATTACATTTTGGTCTTATTATCTTCTTGAAATGACTTGCATGTGATATGCGGGGTGGCTTAGGGCAAGACCACCAAGGCGGTCTGTCTCTAACCTTATATTGTGCATATTTGATCATGTTACGATGGCCAAAGGCCTCCGAAATCTCGATCTGTCTAAACTTTCCGATTATTTTGGAGATTTCAGGCCAGGCCCTGATGGTATGTGGATCACTTAACACAATTCATGGTCAAGGGGTGATCATGTGCTCTAATTTTTAACCTAATTAGAAGAGCATCATTTCATGGTCTCTTGTTGCCAGCTCATAAACACAATTCAAAACAAAAGGCCTCCCTGCCCACAATGGACTTTCCCCTACCACTTTCCTTTCTGGAACTTAAATCAAATTGAACAAAAAAAGTGCTATTTTCCTTTCTTCCTATTTTTCTTAAACAGATTTTGAAAATAAAGTAAAAGAGATGAGTTCCATCAAATGAAAAGAAGGTACAGTGCATAATTTTCATATATTTTTTGGCAGTGTTCTCATATGCATGATGTGTCAGTTTCCTCATATATCTTCTGTTTTGGATCCAAATCTTGGTGGCACTTACCACATGTGGATGTATACAGCTTGCTCTCACTTGTATAGCTGTCTGTTACTTGACATCTCTTTTATAACTTCCATGAAGTGAAACCACTATCAACTGTGATCTCACAAATCATTATAGGACTAGGACAACCTGGTATTGAATGTAACATTTCAGAGTTGTACTATTCCATGTAACCTATCCTATTTAATACACTTGGGAACACAAAACTCTTTATAACACTTGTACGCACACAACAGTGAGAATGGTTTTAAAAAACACAGTTAAGATTAAGATAGATAGAAACTTCACCCTTCTTAATGTAATATGACAAAATATGCTTCAAGTTTGTACTAAATTGAATTATTTAACTACTGTTTATTTATATTTTTTTTTTGATGAAATGCATGTGCAACAATACATTGTGGGTTCATTAGTTTTAATTGGCATCTGCATGCAAGTGGCCTCACCATTTAAGAAGTGTAGCTTTAGCTCCTGCTTTATTAAACATGCATGTGCAAATATGTGCTTGCATTGAATACTCAACTGAAATTATGCAAGTTTTGTAACTTACTTTCTTTTGTTCATATTTACAGTCAAAACAGTTAAAGTATACAAAGAAGTAGCAGGATTCTAATTTTTATGGTAATCAACATCAGTGCATGTTTTTCTTGAATTTAGAATTCTGCTTCCTAGCTGTGATTAACAATTTTTTCTTCTGATTTTAATTTAATGACTGGAGTGGTACACAGTTAAACCAGATGGTTCAGATAAAAGCACACGAGCATTCATACAGGAAGCTTAAATCCTCAGATTATAACATCTTCTTGGACATGGGCAGATAATGAACATAACTCTAATTGAAACTTGGAACAAAAGAAAACAATACTAATATATTTTCTTCTCTTTGTTCTGGTTGCATTGACTAGAAGAGTAAAAGAGAGGCTAAAAAAATTACAAAATTTAAACATAGAAATTCATACACCTCTTGGAGACACTCCTGCTAATTAGTTTCCTTAAATTTTATTTCTTCTCTTTTTGTTGGTGTATGCAAACACATAACTATATCCTCTTCTCTGCTTTTCCCCTGGATACACCCTGAACATGTAGATGAACCAAATTCTTCAGACAACTGATTGTAAAAATAAAAACACCTTATAAATTGTACATAATCTATACATGGTCATTTCTTAATATGTTATTCTAACAATGCACTCGTCAAAAGAAGCTTGTTGTGATAATGTACCTTGATTTGGGTAGCCGAGAATCCAGAAGACATTTCTTCAGCAAACATTTTCTGTTTACTGTTCTTGCTACTATTGCTGCCACTGTAACTTGTCTAAAAATATACAAACAACCAAATTCAACTTTCTTTTTCTTCTTCTTTTAAGTAAACATTAAAAAAGCGCATAATTATGTAAACAAAAAATAAAAATAAAAACATACCTGTGAAAAGTTAAGAAACAAAGAGTTTGCAGTATCATCAAAAACAGAAGAATGCAAATCTACTTGTTTTCCAGTTTGATGCATAAATTTCTCAACTCTTATCCTTTTTTTGCCATTGTCATGGCAGCAATGCTCCTCTCCATCTTCATCATCGTGCATAACATGCGGGGGACCAGATGATGCATCTGAAACCATGGAAAGGTCTTCTTCGTCTTCTTCATATTCTTTTTGGCTTTGGCAATGGATATCTTGCTTTAGTTGATTTTGAGGCATTGAAACGGCGTATGAGTGGTCTAGATACGTAGTCCAACCTGACTGGCAGTCGCTGCTACAATTATAGTATGATATTTCAGCCTCTTCAGGTTTCCTTTCATCCATTATATGAAGCATTGCTGGAATAAGGTGAAGAATTTTTTTTGCAGGTAGTGAAGCAATTTATTTTTAGTTTTTTTTTTCTGTAAAAGAAAGATGTAGAATAAAAGAGGGAGGAAAAGAAGAAAATGAATAGAATCCCAAACAAATCTTGGACTTGTTTGTTTTTTGTGTCATGGTATGGCTACTATGAATGTATGCCTTTAGGCCCTTTACTCCACATTCACCACCTTGTTTTCCTCGGTTCAATTGAAATTTTAACTGCCAGTTTGGCATTGTATCGTTTACCAGGTAGATTTAAAAAAACCTGAAACCGTGCGCTGATGACATTTCACGATGTACTCTTGCCTAATTGAGTATTTGGGTTGCGTGTGGCAAACATTTAGCGTGGCGAATATGAAAGAGAGAAAAGTGTCCTTTTGTGCCAAAAAAAAGGGAGGAACTTTCAAGTTTTGAGATTAGTTTGCAGTTAACTAGAATATAGAAATAGACTGAACGTACGTAGGGTAGGGTAACTCAAAATGGATTCAACGTGGTGAATCTTCAACGCTGAATCAATGGAAAATCCCAAGCAAATGGACGTCCATATAATGAACGCTTGGATTCGGACATTCATAAAATGGACACTAAAATGAACACCCACCTCCTACCCTTCTTCCGCCTCCACCACCACAAATCTTTGTCAAAAATTTTGTTATTATGTTCCTACTTTCAACTCTGGAGTTATTCTGATTGTTTTATTTATGGTCGTATTTTTGCACAATCATAGTTATTTTTTTTATTTTTTTTATTGTTATGTTGTTTTTACCGTGTTTAGTTATGGATATTTTGATCAGCTTACTTATTGTGTGTTCGTATTATTCTTTTTTCGAAAATGCTTGAAGGTCCGGTTCTGATTTTGTCAAAAAATGAGGAAAGAGACATAATTTTCGGATGTCCCCACTATTAACACACACAAAATTACCATAATATCCCCCTCCTCCCGGAATTTCCTCATTTTGCACTAGTTCTCAGGCTTTGCCCGGTTTTCCACCCGAGCAATGTAGCATCGTCCTCCTTTTTAAAATATACGTATATTGCTTAATGCCTTGCCAAAAAAATAAATAAATAAATAAATAAAAAGTATTGCTTAAAGCAGCGTAAATTCTCTTAATAAAACGATTAATCGATTAATATTTTAGAACTCCATGCATGGTAAATTGATATTTAGCGCAAATAAAATACACATTAGGTTGAATATGTATTTCTTCTAAAGCATTTCTAAAACGCCTTATCTCTTGTTCAAATTCATTTGCATATGTGATCCCCTTAAACGTAAGCGGTTGTCCGTCCATTCCTAACAGTTGAAACCATTCGGCCAATATGGACATGGTTGGATTCTACGACTGATATTTTCTTCATTTGTCCTTACGATTATCTCCACCCATATTGACAGTAGCATCAAACAAGGTACGAGTTAACCTCTTGATCATATGGAGGTTGAACAACTGAAGTTTGGTGTACTTCTTGTTTGTACAAGGTTGAACAACTGAAAATTGTTCTGTTGCTTGTTGATGAGGAGGTTGAGCAACTAAAACCTGATCAACCTTTTGTTCGAACGGAGGTTCTAAAAGCTCTTGAAGTCTTAGTTGGTCAAGATTTAGGAACTCACGATAGACGTACTCGTAGTGTTGCTCTTAATATGCGATAAGCCAATCTTCATTGGTACGTGAACTATCTGATGGACCGTCTATTGACCACCGGTCACTTTTAATAGATGAAGACCAAAACAACATTGTTATTAGTGCGCAAAGGGGTGAAGAAGGAGATTAGTTGAGTAAAGAATTATGGCAAAGAAAGAGTTTACAGTTTGTATTAATATATGTAAAGGTTTTTTAATTCAAATTTGTGTTTCTCTACTAATTGAGCATAGGACTGTTGAAATGACTACACACTGCTAAAGCTGTTGAAATGACCACACACTGCATACTACAGAGTAATAGTGTGACGTCCCCAAAACCTGTACTGACGGTGTTAAGGGTAATCATTGGAATATAACACAGAAACAGATAATAGCAGAACAGAAATAAATAAATACACCAGATAACGAACAAATAATCACTGGATAAACAATAATCATCAGAGTTACACAGTTTACAGGATCATACTTAGTACAAATACAGTTCAACTATACATAAATGTCTACAGCGGAAAACAAAACATAATGTACAATAGGAGCTGAACAGCATAAAAAGAGAAATGATAGAATCCATCTTCAGCTCCAGTTATCCAGAAAAAGCTTGCTAATACCTGAATACAAGGCTGCCCGTGTAGAAAAGGGGGGGGCACCCGAGTTTGCAAGTGAAACAAACTACGAGTCAGTCATGGGACTGGTATGAGAAATCTACTTAACACATTTTATACTTTGGCTAATCACAGGACCACACCACTTTCGCGGAACGGGTTCACTCCATTGGATTGCCAGTGCTTCAAAACAAATAAATCTTTTAAACATCGCAGTGCTTTTTATAAAAATGAAGCCATTATAAGACTCAGTTCCCATCACACAATGCAACGCAAACCGGAGGATAGAGTTTTACCTTATAATGGCCAAAATATGCTTGATACGAATAAAACAAAAGAATTTGATATTTTTGCTAGTGTTTATATGTTTCAAAAACAATTTCAATCATAACTATCAATCATAGACGGCATGGGTACCATATATCATGTCGCCATATATATATATACAATCAAAACCGCACAATCACGTATTTGGAAATTGGATTTCCTTCATGAAACAAGGCAAAAGATAGTCCTTACCGACTTCGAGACAATCTAGCCCATGTCTCAGGAACAGCCGCAACTGCCCCTTGGATCGTCAGGGCCGGTCCACCGATGTGGATTATTATGCCTGAACACTACGTTTCCCCGCCCTTTGGGGCTTAAATGAGCCAACGAATGACTCCATCGGTCCCGGATCGACCGATATAACCAAGGCGCCTCGCAACAGCAACAACAACATAGGTGAAAATAATATAAATGTCAGCCAGTTTAAGCACCGACACCACCTCTAGCTAGAAGGAAACGCATGCCCTCCCTGAGGTCCTTCTCCCGTTTCTGGTTCATACCGGGGTGTGAGGCTCGCGAATTCACGTTATACACAAAGCTACGCCACACAGGCGGTGCTTTGATCATCAACCACAATACTATGCTTTTCAACAGAATCCCTGATCACTGCATCTTAGCATGCCACACAGACAATTCACACCGTGCAACTGATAGCTATCAATCACACAGGATGAATTCAACACTTCACTATTTTTAACAATTCATGTATATAATAAAAATATGATTTTTATTGTTAAACAATTTATTTCAAAACACGACAATTTATATAGTTTATATAGATGGTAAAAATATGATTTTTATTATAAAACAATTTATTTCAAAACACGAATACCATTCAACACGTGAATTTCCATTCAACGAATGAATTTCTATTCAACACATGAAGGTTTTCTATAGTTTATATATATAGATAAAAAGGTGATTTTTATATTTAAAACATGAATACCATTCAACACATGAATTTCAATTCAACACATGAAGGTTTTCTATAGTTTATATATATAGATAAAAAGGTGATTTTTATATTTAAAACACGAATACCATTCAACACATGAATTTCTATTCAACGAATGAATTTCAATTCAACACATGAAGGTTTTCTATAGTTTATATATATAGATAAAAAGGTGATTTTTATATTGCAAAACAATTTATTTTCAAAACATGAATGTCGTTCAATAGATGAATTTCTATTCAACACACGAATATAGTTTCAACACATGAAAATAATTCTAACACATGAATATTATTCAAAATTTCGGCAGCATAACGACAGTGTAGTTAAAACCGGGGCTGTCCCTAGTACGGCTCCTCGCTCTACCTTAAAGCCTCGCAGCTTTTGACAATGGGGAATCATGCATCTAGTTCGCACGCAGGTGGCATGTATATATTTTTCATTTCCACAAACTAATCCTATGTGGTTTCAACCAAATAATTCTCAACCACAAACGGGTATTTTTCAACCACAATCAATCAATTTCAACCACAAACAATTCTAATCAACCATTCGCTATCAACCAATTTTCACACCAATCACAGCCAATAAATATCGTCCATGGTTTGTGGACGAGGGGCATATATATATATATATATATATATATAAGCATTTCACTTCTATTCAACACATGTATAATTTTTACAATGCATATATAACTTATACATCGAACGTACAACCTATACAACGCTTATACATGAGGTATACAATGCTTATACAAGTCATACATCGTCATTTTCCATATCGTTTATAATTTAGAAATCTCACATTGGGATCCACTTCACCAAAAATAGCAGAAGGCTCAGAAAAATACGCGGTCTCTTCTAGAATGTAGACGACGTCCACACGAGTCCACTGTCTCGTGTTTCACTGAATTTCGTCAACAAACGAAAAAGATATGATTTTTATAGTGAAAAGAAAAACCGTAGCGCTTTAAACTGCTATTAAATAGTTTCAGCCGTTACCTCACACGTTCGTTCAAAACTAGGTTTGCACTTTTCTCGAAATTCGCGCAACTTCAGAACGATCGGCCAGCGCCACAGCGTAGAGCTAGGAGAGGCGCACGTGCGCCAGGAAGTGGGGCTAGTTCGGTGGCTCCGGCTGACGGCGGCGGCGAGATGAAGGGCTCGAATTCTCCTCCAATTCTGCATGAAAAAATCCAATCTATATATGGATTTGAAGATCTTCCCTAGCTCTACAAAATCTTCAACTGGAGGATGGTTTTTATTGCGTGGATTGATCAGAAAATGAACGGGAACGGGGGAGCGGTTTTCCGCCTTCGATCGAGTTACGGGGAGAGAGAAAGTCGGGGGGGGGGGGGGGGGGCGCTGATGTGGACCAATGACTTTTTATTTATTTATTTATAAAGTTTTAAAAATCCGAAAATACCCCTTGTCACACACAAACACCAATTCAAACCCAACGACTATCGTACCTAGCGTTTTACCCCCATTCCGAACACAATGGGATAGTTTCGTAGGCCCATTCGACTGTTTCAGTCAGTTTTCCTTCAAATTAAAATATAAAACATTCAATATTTAATTTTAACGTACATTTCAATTTGCCGGGGCCACAAACTAATTCGAAAAATTCCAGAAAAACAAATGTAGCTATGTTTTGACGATACGGTCCCAACAAAACTAGTTTCGTCGAATTCTGAGACTGTTTGAAAAATGGCCCATTTCTGGTCGATCCAATTTAATAGAAATCGACATCGAATTCCGAGCTCGTTTGCAAAATGACCATTTTCACGGGCTATATAATTTCTACAGCGACCTTTATGAAAATTCATTTGGCCATAACTTTTGCTTCCTACTATGAAACTTCGATTTGTCAGATTCGTTAGAAATATATTCACTAACAGATTTAAATATTTTTGGTTTCACTCAAATCCGTTTTGTTTTGCACCCGGTACAGTCAGTCAAAGTTTGAATTCAATTTTTGAAACTGCAGCGCCATTTCTGGCCTTGTTTATAGTTCAAATTAATTATTTTCATTTTCAACATCGATTCAAACATACATTTCATCGCTATTATTTAAAATATTTATTTTAAATACTTAAAATTCACTAAAATAGCCAATTTAAAAATTTTAAATTGGTTCAGATTTTCCGGGTCGTTACAATCTCCCCCACTTAAAACTTTTCATCCCCGAAAAGGAACAAAGTCGAAAGTGGTTTGATTAATCAACTCTACGTTCTATCTAGCTTCCATTCTCTAACTTTTCAGTTTCCGAGAATTTTCAAATTCTTCAAAATTTGGCTAACACCCGGAATTTTCGAAAAATTTCGCCATAACCTCATTTGTACGGGGAGGGGTTTGGAAATTTATTTGGCCGTATTAGGTACCCAATAAATCCTACAAAGCATACACATATTTATAGTGATATATTCTGGTGTTTACAGGGGAGCGTGTATAGATAATAACTCCAGAGAATAAATTCTCGTCACCCTGTCAAAGCCAGAGGGAGTGTGTATTTTAATTGCTCCAGAGAATAAATTCTCGTCACCTCGTCCCGTGTGGGAAATAAATAATCCATGTGCCGTATCTAATGACTAGAGAGACGCGATTATTGTCAACTCCAGACCCGTGTGGTTTTTTTATTAATCTGGCAATTTATCATTACATTTTTATATGGTTCATATCAATCATCAGTTCAACCTGCAAAATATAGTCATCGCCATACAAGCCTCTTGCTCGTATGGTAAATCTTCCACCTCGTCACACAAGCTCCAAATGCTTATGTGGTATAGGATGAAGTATGCCTATCCTCAAGAAGTATGCCATGTAGTGTAGTTCAAAATTAATTGCTACTATCCTATGGCGACTTTTATTATTTCACACAGAACAACCAGCACTCCGCATCCAATGGCATTTACAGGAGTTGATATATTAATATTTTGCATCCAACTCATTAAGGTTTACCTATTTGTCGGGCACGCAAATAATTTCTTTACTCAACAGCTATCCATTTACCTGCTCAAACATATATAATGCACATGTATATAATTCTAACTATTTTTAGCTCAGTTCAACGTGTGATTTAATCGAATAAATTCTACCATTCATTCTCTTATTGATTAAATTAACTATCGTTCTAATACTTTAATTAATCAAATCTACTATCACACAATGAAAACAACAACCAATATGTTTTTAACTTTTCAGAAATATATCTTTTTACATATTTAAAAACTATATTTCTAAAACCAAACTAGATATATAATCACAAATACGTTATTTATAAACATATAACTCTCGACTCGTTCTGGGGCACTTCTGACCCCATCTCTAACGAGTTATTCTGATTCTGCTATACTCACACTAGGATATTACTGATCCTATATGTAATGAGTTATTCATCCTAGAACACTACTGGTTCTATCTCTGACGAGTTCGTTAATGTGTTATATACCAGAGAGCTAAGCTTAACCAAAGCTCCGATACCACGATGTGACGTCCCCAAAACCCGTACTGACGGTGTTAAGGGTAATCATTGGAATATAACACAGAAACAGATAATAGCAGAACAAAAATAAATAAATACACCAGATAATGAACAAATAATCACTGGATAAACAATAATCATCAGAGTTACACAGTTTACATGATCATACTTAGTACAAATACAGTTCAGCTATACATAAATGTCTACAGTGGAAAACAAAACATAATGTACAATAGGAGCTGAACAACATAAAAAGAGAAATGATAGAATCCATCTTCAGCTCCAGCTATCCAGAAAAAGCCTGCTAATACCTGAATACAAGGCTGCCCGTGTAGAAAAGGGGGGAGGCACCCGAGTTTGCAAGTGAAACAAACTACGAGTCAGTCATGGGACTGGTATGAGAAATCTACTTAACACATTTTATACTTTGGCTAATCACAGGACCACGCCACTTTCGCGGAACGGGTTCACTCCATTGGATTGCCAGTGCTTCAAAACAAATAAATCTTTTAAACATCGCAGTGCTTTTTATAAAAATGAAGCCATTATAAGACTCAGTTCCCATCACACAATGCAACGCAAACCGGAGGATAGAGTTTTACCTTATAATGGCCAAAATATGCTTGATACGAATAAAACAAAAGAATTTGATATTTTTGCTAGTGTTTATATGTTTCAAAAACAATTTCAATCATAACTATCAATCATAGACGGCATGGGTACCATATATCATGTCGCCATATATATATATATATATATATATATATATATACAATCAAAACCGCACAATCACGTATTTGGAAATTGGATTTCCTTCATGAACCAAGGCAAAAGATAGTCCTTATCGACTTCGAGACAATCTAGCCCATGTCTCAGGAACAGCCGCAACTACCCCTTGGATCGTCAAGGCCGGTCCACCAATGTGGATTATTATGCCTGAACACTGCGTTTCCCCGCCCTTTGGGGCGTAAATGAGCCAACGAATGACTCCATCGGTCCCGGATCGACCGATATAACCAAGGCGCCTCGCAACAGCAACAACCACATAGGTGAAAATAATATAAATGTCAGTCAGTTTAAGCAACGACACCATCTCTAGCTAGAAGGAAACGCATGCCCTCCCTGAGGTCCTTCTCCCGTTTCTGGTTCATACAGGGGTGTGAGGCTCGCGAATTCACGTTATACACAAAGCTACGCCATACAGGCGGTGCTTTGATCATCAACCACAAGACTTTGCTTTTCAACAGAAGCCCTGATCAGTGCATCTTAGCATGCCACACAGACAATTCACACCGTGCAACTGATGGCTATCAATCACACAGGATGAATTCCAATGTCAGACACACAGTCCATTTACAAGTCCGTTCTGGGTCTGAACGAAACCGGAGGCACAATATACCTCGCAAACCCATCGATCTTCACGTACGTCTGAACGATCACCACTCATTATCCATATTTCAGGATGCCTCCCAATCAGGACATCAGTTACCATCCAAACGAGATGAAGATCTCCGGTCTTCGACCACCGTCTTCATCTTCGATTTCTTATCGTCGATTCATTTATTCAGAATGGGATAAACCCGGTCTTTCTGAGCAACTCGCGTATATAATAAACAAGTGCTACACAAACACAACATACGCCTTATTTCAATTCATTAGTCACTAACCGTCAATCAGTAAGAGAACGATTTCCCAAATATTAACCCCGAAGGCCGAAACCAACATCGGATCAAAACCCAGGAAACCATTCGACTTAGCCAACCTCCAGTTAGTTTCTAAATTTCATATCCATATCATTTATAATATTTTATAACAATTTATCGCTATTTTTATTTATTTAAAAATGGCCAATTTATTTAAACGACGCTTCGGGCCATAACGCGGTCATGGCGCTGTTTTCTTTAGATTTGATTTACACATATCTGAAAATCTAACCGTTGGATCTTCACAAAATTTATATCATTAGAAAGATCTTTTCAAAACGAATCCAACGGTTCCAGTTTCGGGAAAATCCGACGGTCGGACCTCCCGGTACAATCGTTTGAAGTTTCGATTTCAAAATACGAACTACAGCGTCGTTATTCGATTTAATTTAATTAATTATATATATATATATACGATTCCGGCGCTGTTTTTCTTCAGATTTGAATTAAACATTCCAGACAATCCAACCGTTGGATCTTTGCAAAGTTGATGTCGTTGGAAAGATATTTCCAAAGCAAACCCAACGGTTTCGGTTTCGGGAAAATCCGATGGTCGGATCTCCCACACTAATCGTTTGAAATCACGGTTTCAAAATACGAACTGTAGCTTCGTTATTCGATTTATTTTAATTATATATATATATATAATCGATTCTTCGATTTCAAAACCATATTCATTTCATATCTTTGATAAAAATGATATTTTTATCAAACTAACTTCTATTTCAACACTTCACTATTTTTAACAATTCATGTATATAATAAAAATATGATTTTTATTATTAAAAAATTTATTTCAAAACATGACTATTTTATATAGTTTATATAGATGGTAAAAATATGATTTTTATTATAAAACAATTTATTTCAAAACACGAATACCATTCAACACGTGAATTTCCATTCAACGAATGAATTTCTGTTCAACACATGAAGGTTTTCTATATTATATATATATAGATAAAAAGGTGATTTTTATATTTAAAACACGAATACCATTCAACACATGAATTTCTATTCAACGAATGAATTTCAATTCAACACATGAAGGTTTTCTATAGTTTATATATATAGATAAAAAGGTGATTTTTATATTTAAAACACGAATACCATTCAACACATGAATTTCTATTCAACGAATGAATTTCAATTCAACACATGAAGGTTTTCTATAGTTTTTATATATAGATAAAAAGGTGATTTTTATATTGCAAAACAATTTATTTTCAAAACATGAATGTCGTTCAATAGATGAATTTCTATTCAACACACGAATATAGTTTCAACACATGAAAATAATTCTAACACATGAATATTATTCAAAATTTCGGCAGCATAACGATAGGGTAGTTAAAACCGGGGCCGTCCCTAGTACGGCTCCTCGCTCTACCTTAAAGCCTCGCAGCTTTTGATAATGGGGAATCATGCATCTAGTTCACACGCAGGCGGCATGTATATATTTTTCATTTCCACAAACTAATCCTATGTGGTTTCAACCAAATAATTCTCAACCACAAACGGGTATTTTTCAACCACAATCAATCAATTTCAACCACAAACAATTCTAATCAACCATTCGCTATCAACCAATTTTCACACCAATCACAGCCAATAAATATCGTCCATGGTTTGTGGACGAAGGGCGTATATATATATATAAGCATTTCACTTCTATTCAACACATGTATAATTTTTACAACGCATATATAACTTATACATCGAACGTACAACCTATACAACGCTTATACATGAGGTGTACAACGCTTATACAAGTCATACATCGACTATATAATTTATACATCGTCGTTTTCCATATCGTTTATAATTTAGAAATCTCACATTGGGTTCCACTCCACCAAAAATAGCAGAAGGCTCAGAAAAATACGCGGTCTCTTCTAGAATGTAGACGACGTCCACACGAGTCAACTGTCTCTTGTTTCACTGAATTTCGTCAACAAACGAAAAAGATATGATTTTACAGTGAAAACAAAAACCGTAGCGCTTTAAACTGCTATTAAATAGTTTCAGTTGTTACCTCACACGTTCGTTCAAAACTAGGTTTGCACTTTTCTCGAAATCCGCGCAACTTCAGAACGATCGGCCAGCGCCACAGCGTAGAGCTAGGAGAGGCGCACGTGTGCCAGGAAGTGGGGCCAGTTCGGTGGCTCCGGCTGACGGCGGCGGCGAGATGAAGGGCTCGAATTCTCCTCCAATTCTGCACGAAAAAATCCAATCTATATATGGATTTGAAGATCTTCCCTAGCTCTACAAAATCTTCAACTGGAGGATGGTTTTTATTGCGTGGATTGATCAGAAAATGAACGGGAACGGGGGAGCAGTTTTCCGCCTTCGATCGAGTTACGGGGAGAGAGAAAGTCGGGGGGGGGGGGGCTGATGTGGACCAATGACTTTTTATTTATTTATTTATAAAGTTTTAAAAATCCGAAAATACCCCTTGTCACACACGAACACCAATTCAAACCCAACGACTGTCGTCCCTAGCGTTTCACCCCCATTCCGAACATAATGGGATAGTTTCGTAGGCCCATTCGACTGTTTCAGTCAGTTTTCCTTCAAATTAAAATATAAAACATTCAATATTTAATTTGAACGTACATTTCAATTTGCCGGGGACACAAACTAATTCGAAAAATTCCAAAAAAATAAATCTAGCTATGTTTTGACGATACGGTCCCAACAAAACTAGTTTCGTCGAATTCTGAGACTGTTTGATAAATGGCCCATTTCTGGTCGATCCAATTTAATAGAAATCGACCAAACACATTTTCTTTTGCCACGCTCACATACTAGCTTAAAAAATTATGAAATTTGAAACCTAGCAATAACTTCACATCCCGGATCCAACAAAAGTGGTTTCATCGAATTCCGAGCTCGTTTGCAAAATGGCCATTTTCACGGGCTATATAATTTCTACAACGACCTTTCTAAAAATTCATTTGGCCATAACTTTTGCTTCCTACTATGAAACTTCGATTTTTCAGATCCGTTAGAAAGATATTCACTAACAGATTTAAATATTTTTGGTTTCACTCAAATCCGTTTTGTTTTGCACCCGGTACAGTCAGTCAAAGTTTGAATTCAATTTTTGAAACTGCAGCGCCATTTCTGGCCTTGTTTATAATTCAAATTAATTATTTTCATTTTCAACATCGATTCAAACATACATTTCATCGCTATTATTTAAAATATTTATTTTAAATACTTAAAATTCACTAAAATAGCCAATTTAAATTTTTTAAATTGGTTCAGATTTTTCGGGTCGTTACAAATAAAGATCATGATACTGTATAAAAGAGAGGAAGACCCACATAGTCACACTGCAAAATGTTGAAATGACTATACACTGCACACTCCTAAAGCTGTTGAAGAGAGGAAGGTCCATATAGGCACAATGCTGAAGTTGTTGAAGAGATGGCGATCCCCATAGGCACATTGTTATGGCTGTTGAAATGACTTCACAGTGCGTACTGCTAAAGCTATTGAAAGGACTCTATCCAACTATTCAAAATTATCTTCTGTCTTCATTAATTTAAAGCTAAATTTCAAAACTGAAATGTCCACTATCACTTGGCCTTCTTCAGAGTTACTCATACTCGTGAAAGTGTACATCGAAGTTGATCCCAGGCATGAAATTAACCTATAAACATATATGCTAGTAAGACACGAATGTTTTGAAACATGGTGAATGAAGCTTAAACATTCATCCTGATTGCCGTACTAGGTGATCATATGTAGATACCAAAAAAGTATATGGTGTTTTTATGAAAATGGGTGATCGTTATCTCAAGATCATCAAGGAAGTTGAAGAAGCAAACATTTTTTAATCAGGACGTTCTACTTTTGACTCGTGTTTCCTATTAGAGTACGGATCAGAATTCGTCGGTCACGAAGTATATGAACTTTGTTATAGTTGGCTAACATGCTTTGGCTCTGATAACTAGTAATATTGATATAGATTGTTTATCTTATTACTGTTATCTCGTGTTTAGCAGCTGAATATTTTCAGCATCTCATGCAATTTGTTTCTATATTGTAGAATGTTTGGTATATGTATTGGATAATGTTTAGCATTGAATATTCAAGAAACTTCAAAGTCCCTATTTTTAAAAGAATTATTTTAATTAACTCTTTAGGTTTGGTTAACGAACTCACAAACCGCGATATTTTTGAAATTTTGTTTTTGGAATTTTTGAAAACGTACAAGACGAATTCAATATCCATTAATTTTTTTTGAAAGTATAGTCCCCACTCGTACTAGTTACGAATTATTGGATGAACGAAACAACATGGCTACGGTGTTCGATGTTACAAGACACTCCCATGTCTTGTCTCCACTTGCACACCAGCATGTGACTGAATACTCTTATATAAGCATCAACATTACATACTTGTTCTACACAACTTAACCTTGTCATATTCAATTCATAAATAAAAGAACTTTGCGCAATAGCAATGCCTGGCAATTTACTCAAAGCTATAATGCTTTACGACAGTGATTCAGAAGAAGAAGCCTACATGCTAGCGCGTCAACAAGAAAAAGAGGAACTACTTGAAATTTACCATAAAGCATATGGTTCAACTTCTGGAAAACATAGTTGCTCAGTTTCCAATCGAAAATACATCAATTATAATCATAGAGCATTCCATAAAACACTTATGAAAGATTACTTTGCTCGTGATCCAGCATACAGTCCAAAGATGTTTTGCCAACGATTCAAAATGAGTAGTTCATTGTTTTGTATAATTCTTGAAAGTATTCAATAGAATAATAATTACTTTGTTTTTAAGAAGGACATTTTGCAAGCTCTTAGTGGGCATCAAAAGTTGACTACAGCTCTGTGTATGTTAGCATATGGTATATCCGCCGACGCACTCGATGACACATACCGTATTGTGGAGAGTGCCACAATAGAAAATTTAGAGCACTTTTTCCAGTCTATCGTGGACATTTATGGGGCTGAATATCCACGTTCTCCAAAAGAAGAAGATGTCACTCGGTTGCATGAAATGCACGAAAGCGGAGGGTGGCTAGGAATGCTTGGAAGCCTAGATTGTATGCACTGGGAATGGAAAAACCATCCTAAAGCTTTTCGTTGTATATACAATGGTAAGGAGTGAAGACCAATAATAATCCTTAAAGCAGTCGCATCTCATGATTTGTGGATTTGGTGTGCATTTTTTGAAATGCCAGGTTTTAGTAATGACATAAGTGTTGCCAAACCATCTCATTTATTCAGTAAATTGGGGCTAGGGATATCAACTCCTTTATCTTTTACTCTTGAGCAAAACACATATGATCATGGATATTATTAAGGAGATGGAATGTATCATAAATGAAGAACAATCGTAAAGACTTTTGCAAATCCAATGACTGGAAAACATGAAAAAAAATTGTTGCAATGCAAGGAGGACAAAAAAAAAAGACGTAGAAAGAACTTTTAGAGTCCTTCAAGCAAAGATTTGCAATCGTGATTATTACATGTAGACTATGGAAGAGATCAAAAATGGATGTAATTATGTTTTATTGTATTATTCTTCATAACATGATCATTGATGAAACAGTATGGACTACCCCGATTACAAATATGATGGAGCCAGACAACTGCTTGAATTATTCGGTGATACTACACTATGAGCTGAAGGAGACTACGCAATTCATGTGGATAATCATGAAGTGTATCGCAATGTTGTTATTCATAAAGGCTCCAAGATGATCTAATGGATAATATTTGGAATTCTTATGGAAATCAGTAGAACCTGATTGAGATCCCTTCTTTACTTACGTGTGTTTGCATTATTATTTATTTTCATGAAGTGTTATACACTATGTCATGGTATTTGTACTAGTATTTTTTTTAAATATAAATATTCTGCCAATTAAAGTATAGATTTAAAACATTATTATTTTTATCCTTCTTTAGTCAGTATTTTTTGGAATGTAAATACTATATGATAGGTGAAATTCGCAACTACTCTAATACATATTTGTATTAAAACATCTGCGTTGGAAGTTGGAAATGTGTCAGTTTATGGTCGTTGATGGATAAATTCTGGGGAGGTGGCTGGGTAGTTGGTTGGGGGGGGGGGGTTCTCTAGGCGCCCAGAACCAATTTAGAATCTTGGACATAAACTGAATATTATGTTGAATATTAAGTCTTAATTGAACCGTTGAAGACGGTTTTATTAATATTAAAGCTTAATTCTTCACTATTGGAGTCGCCCTTACATCCAGGTACTGATGTTATTCCTTAGATAGTCCTTTATTCAAACCTCATCTATGAAAGAACATTAGTACACAATAAAAAAGCATATATTTCAACTAAGGGTACTAACTTGAAGTCAATATTATTACTCGAATATCTGATAGTCTTGTCAGTGCTAAACATGAATGATATGACTTCTCATTCTACCGTTCTTGTCGATAGTCTGCCACTGGAAATTATCATGTGGGTGTAGGGTTAGAACAATGTTGTAATAACCCGAAAATCTGGGCCAGTTTAAAATTTTTATTTTGGCAATTTTAGCGAATTTTGAATATTTAAAATGAATCATTTTAAATAAAAACGAAGGAAATTTTATTTTGAATAGAATTCGAACGTATATATTATACGCGTCGTCGTTAGAATATAAATAATTATATATAATTATAAATAGAATTGAAAATGGCGCGGTAGTTCGATAATTCGATTTCAAACTTCAATTGAATGTACCGGGTGCAAAACAATCCGGATTTTAGTGAAACCAAAAACATTAGGATCTAATTGGTAACATCTTTCCAACGAATCCGAAAAATCAAAAGTTCATAGCGGGAATCAAAAGATATGTCCAGTTGAAAATTCTGAATAGTCGCTATGGAATTCAGGCCCTTAAAAATGGACATTTTGCAAACGACCTCGGATTTCGACGAAACCAGTTTGGTTGGATCCGCAGTGTCAAATTATTGCTAGGTTTCAAATTTCATAATTTTTCGAATCAATATGTGAGCGTGGCGAAGGAAAACGCGTTTGACCAGTTTCAGTTGATTTTAATCGACTGGAAAATGGCCATTTTTCAAACGGTCTCAGAATTCGACGAAACTAGTTTTGATAGGACCGTATCGTCAAAACGAAGCTAGAAAATATTTTTCTGGAATTTTTAGAGACAGTATGTGACCCCGGTAATTTGAAATGTACGTTTAAAATTCAATATAGTGATTTAAATGTAAATTTAACGGAAACTGATTGTAACAGCCGAATCAGCTTACGATACATATCCCATTGTGTTCGGAATGAGGGTAATTAGCTATGGACGACAGGCGGTAGGCCTCGTTTCGAGTTCGTTTGCAAAAGTCAACTTTTTGTAATTAAAAATTAAAAAAAAAAATATATCCTTTCCTATTACCCTGGCCCCCCCTTTTTCCACGTTCAGATTCAGTTTATTAAATTAAAAAAAAAAGACGCAGAACCGCGATGTGGAAACCACCATCGAGGAGGCGGCGCACCTCCTTCGATCACCCCACCGAAGTCCGCCCCCCCCTGGCGCCTCCGTCGAGTTCCTCCCTCCTCAGGCCTCTCCCCTCCCACCGTTCGAACCCACGAAATACCCAACACCCAAAATCGAGACCCCTCCCGCCACCATCGACATCCCCTGTCGCCGAGCCCTAGTTGGACTCCGACCCCCCCTTCTTGCTGTTGCAGCCTACGATCAACACCCCCCCCCCCCTGCGATTTGGACACTGCGAGCTCCACAACATCCGGCGCCCGCTGCTCCGACCAGAAACCCCATCTCCGACACCTCCCTTCGCTGAAAACCAGTGAGCTTCCTCCTTCTTTTTCTGTTTTGATTAACAATATATATTTTAATTCAATTTAGTTTGATTTATATAAATTAAAAGCCTTGGTTAAAGGTCGGATTTTTATATGATGTTCATGAGGTTAAAAAAATAGATTTTTATGAGGAAAAAGAAATGATTTCTATTATTTAAATGTCAATATAAAAATTTGATTTTTATAATAAAGAGACGAAATTTTTATTTAGAAGAAGGTTTAATTTTTATGGCGAAGTTGAATACATAAAAATAGGATTTTTAAAGTAATAAAAATATGATTTTTATATTTTTAAAGTATTAAAAATATAATCTTTACTATATAGAAGTGGTAGAAATATGATTTTTGTTTCGGTAGAGAATTAAAAATATAATTTTTACATGATAGGAATATTAAAAATATCATCTTTATATGTGTAGAAAAATAAAAATGAGATTTTTATAAAGATGAAATCTTTATTTTTGAAAAGGCGGAATTTATATTTTTGAAATTCGATTTTTATATATTGAATAGCATAATAAAAATTCGATTTTTATATATTGAATAACATAGTAAAAATTCGATTTTTACATATGTAGAGAATACGGGCAACGAAAGCGACAAAAGGCGAGGTTGGCGAAGATTTCTATAAAAGAAGAGTCAAGATGCTAGGATAGCTATTGGTGAGAATTTCTCACCTTTCAATTTATTTTCTAGTTATACATATATATATACTAGGATGCAGACGGTGCTTAGTAGCACCCGACACAACCGTCCACAGACCATGGACTTGTTTGTTTGATTGCATAAATTAGTTAGATTATTTGATTGAATTGAATTGTTTGGTGAAATTGAATGGTTTGATTGATGTGTGAATGGCGTGGGCCTTCACTAGACCGGGGATAAGGCTAGGCCTTGTCCCGTTTCTAGTATCGTGCCGTTATGCCGCCGAAATTTTCTAAAATATGTTAGAAAAATAAAAATATCATTTTATTGAATGAATGAATTGAATAGAAATTCATAGGTTGAAATAAAATGTTTTATCGTTAAAAATATAATTTTTAACGTGAATATGAAAATAGTGAAGTGAACAAAATAGAATATTCATTTACAAACCGGACGGTTTGTTCATGTACACCTATTTGAATGACATTGATTGGGTCGATAAATTTTACACATCGCCCAACTGCACAAATAAAATCTGTGTTTGATTGTTTGAAACCCCACACGGGTGTTGGGATGAAATTTGAAGTTCACTCATCCTGATTGATTAAATATGTCGATCGATCGATTGACAGGCTGTTATAAGCGTTAGATATCTATATTTGATGCTTATACAGTGTAGTGCACTTTGGTTGATGGTTGATTATTTTTCAATGCTATTATATACATGTGTTGTATGGAATCCATATAATTAACTTTATATGGTGATTGATTGGGCCTCATTCCAATTTGAAAAATAAAGAATGATATAAAATAAAGGTTCATGTGTTGACAGTACTCATCCATTGAGATTGGTCATGTGTTGAACGAAATATTTTGAAAAAGAGATATTTGAAATAGAATATTTGAAAATAGAAATTTATGAAGCCGTGTTGATTAGATTGACGCCATTTTGACGTGAACGATATTTATATCGATTTCGAAATGAATTGAATTGAAAACGATTTCGAAATGAATTGAATTGAAAACGATTTCGAAATGAATTGAATTGAAAACGATTTCGAAATGAAATGAATTGAAAACGATTTCGAAATGAATTGAATTGAAAACGAATTCAAATTGAATTGAAAACAAATTCAAATTGAATTGAAAGCGAATTGAAATGAATTCAAATTGAATTGAAATTTGAATTGAATAGAAATGAATTTTAAAACGAATATATAAAGAAGAATTCAATTTTGCTTTGGATTGTAAATGGAAGTTGAAATTGTTTTTTTGAAACGAATTTAAAACTATTTATATAATTCGTTTTGAATATAAATCGACGAAGTATATATTATATATAATATATATATAATATAATGGCCTGAATAGAACGCGCCGCGCCGCGGCAGTTCGTGAATTTCGACCATTTATTTCAAACGAACATTACGGGAGATCCGACCGTCGGATTCTCCTAAAACCGGAACCGTTGGGTTCGTATCGAA
Source organism: Allium sativum (assembly GCA_030737875.1). Taxonomy (NCBI): domain Eukaryota; kingdom Viridiplantae; phylum Streptophyta; class Magnoliopsida; order Asparagales; family Amaryllidaceae; genus Allium; species Allium sativum. The sequence goes on along the minus strand of CM060910.1, from coordinate 325,335,407 downwards.
AAGAGCTTTCTAACAAATATTAGAAATTTGAAATCTAACGGTTGGATTTGGAATTATGTCCAAATCAAATTCGAAAAAGGTCGCTGTAAGTGCAGTTCGATGGCCGTTGATGGAAATCGACTGTACGGGCCTTGATAAAATTATTAAAAATAGTAATAATTTGTGTAAAATCATAAGAAATGATTTAGAAAGGATTGGGATGAAAAACTCCATATTTGAAAAGATAAAAATAGATTTTTATCTAAATGAACTAGTTTTGAACTAGAAAAATAAATTGGATTTGAAAAGGGTTTTAAAAATAACCAGAATTTCCAATGATTGCATTGGAATGGATTTGAATCGAAATTGTCTTCGGAATATTTCGATGTTGGATTTCGTGATGATACAGATAGTGTTATGGGAATTTGAAAGATATATATATATCGTTATTTCCAATACGATATTTGTTAATCGTAGAATTTGATATTGAATATAAGCCGGTATATTTTCTATTCAGAGCCTTGTGTTTAATATCAAATGTGATTTGGGTTTGTCGTGAATGGTGTCTTCACTAACACTGTTCTTGAATCCAGTTGAGAAAAGATTAAATCTTTTTATTTAGATTTAATGAAGTGTACCAATTAAACAATATTTAATTGGAATTGAATTGATATTGATTCTTGGGTTTATCGTGAATGGTGTTTTTAAATAACACTCGTTCTTCAACCCGATAATTAATGAATGTGATTTTGGGTTTATCGTGAACTGTGTTTTAAATGACACTGATTCTTTAACCCAGTTAAAGATTAAAACTAAGTGGAGTTTTAATGAATCTTTAATTAGATTGAAATAATCGAGAATGGAGTATCACCAGTTTTACTTCAGGCGATAGTTAAATCTTTAATTAGATTTGAACGTGAAATGGTAATTGAATTTACCGATAACACCGTGGTGTTAGATATGAAGTATAACCAGTTTTACTTCATGGGATGAATAGGTTGGGATTGGGAAATAAAATAAATGATTACTTCGGTGTGGTTCGCTAATCCCGACTAGTTTGAATTGATATTCAAAGGAGATTAAAGAATAAATTTAAAGAATAAATTCAAGGAATTTATCTTGGATAAAATTAATGGGAACTCTTCCCAAAGTATAGGAATATTTGAATAAAAAGAATATTCTGAATTGGAATGAGGCGTATGTTGTGTTTGTGTAACACTTTTATAATATATACGCGAGTTATCCAGAAAGACCGGGTTTATCCCATTCTGAATAACTGATTCGACGTGGTGTCGAAGATGAAGACGGTGGTCGAAGACCGGAAGTCTTCACGTCGTTTGGGTGATAACTGATGATCTTGATTGGGCTGTACACCCAAGAAGATGGAAACAATTGGTGATCGTCCAGACGTACTTGGAGATCGATGGATATGCGGGGTACTAGGTGCCTCCGGTTTCGTTCAGACCCAGAACGGACTTGTAAATGGACTGTGTGTCTGACATTGGATTTTAGTCCGTGTGATTGATCTCTATTAAATATATATCTGTTTGGCGGCGGAGAATTTATTCTCTTGCTTAACGCCCTTCTCCGAGACGTACGAGCTCAGGGGTTATATATATTGATGGATATCAAACGCATGGAGTGAATTGCCTGTGTGGCACGCCTAAGTGGCAAATGATCAAGGCTTCTGTTGAAAAGCAAAGTCTTGTGGTTGATGATCAAAGCACGGCCTTTGTGGCATAGCTTTGTATAACGTTTGATTCACGAGCTTCACACCCGGTATGAACCAAAAACGGGAGAGGACGTCAGGGAGGGCATGCGTTTCTTTCTAGCTAAAAAGTGGCGTCAGTGGTTTTACACGCCCTGACGAGTTTGACTTATGTGGTTGTTGCTGTCGCGAGGCGCCTCGGTTTGATCGGACGATCCGGGTCCGATGGAGTCATTCGTTGGCTCATTTGCGCCCCAAAGGGCGGGGAAACGTAGTGTTCAGGCATTTTAATCCACATCGGTGGACCGGCCCTGAGGATCCAAGGGACACTCGAGCTCTGTTCCTGAGACATGGTAGGCTAGATTGTCTCGAATCGGTTGAGGACTATCTTTTGCCTCGGTTCATAGACGGAAATCCAATTTCCAAATACGTGACTTTGCGATTTTGATTGTATAACCTATATATGGCGACATAGTGGTATGGGGCATTCATGCCGCCTATGATTGATACTTATGATTTGAAGTTGTTTTATACACTATGCACTTATAATAGTATCAAACGATTTGTTTTAACCGTATCAAGCATTCTTTGGTTGTTATAAGGGAAAACCCTATCCTCGGCTGCGTTGCATTGTGTGATGGGACCTGGGTCTTATAACAGCTTCATTTTTCTTTATTTAGCATTGCGCTGTTTGTTTTATGCACCGGTATTCTTGGGAGGAAACCCGTTCTGTGTTATACGGCGTGGTCCCTTGATTTACCTAACTTTAAAAATAAAGATTAACTGTTTTAGTTCTCACACCAGTCACATGACTGACCTGGAGTTTATTGTTTTAACCTAAACTCTGGGTGCCCCTATTTTGACACGGGCAGCTAGTAGTTTTGGTTTTGTAGATTTATATTCACAGGATCCTGGTTTACAGCTGGAACGATATCCGGAAAGCTTTGTATCCGTATATCTCTTCTAGTTGTGTATTGTATTATTTTCCGCTGCTATGTATTTAAATGTAATTTAAATCTCTGATATTTCTGTGTAATGATTATTCATTTATACTCTGTATATTCTTGTAATCTGATGCATTGTTGTAATAACAATGAAATGTTCTTCTGTTTGCGTTCTATTTTGTCGTGTTCTCAAACGATAGGGCGTTTCGAACGGTCTGGGTCGGTTTAGCGACTGGTTCGGACCGAGCGAAATTCCTCGCCGTCACATTTGGTATCAGAGCTTTGGTTTACAAAGCAGAGAATAAGACACATTAGAACCGTACGAAAGAATTCATCAGATATTGGATTAGTAATATCCAATGGGAATGACGCGTTAGAGATGGGATCAGTAGTATCCTAGAACGAGTGTGAAGAGTATATTTTTAAAATGAAAACAATTTTTGTTTTGAAAATTTAAATCAATTATTCGTATTTGATTATTTGTTTAATTGATTTGGACAATCCGATATATAAAGATTTTGCATATGCGTCTTGCAAACGTGTATTCGAAGTTTTAATATACTGGATGGTTATAGGATCATACTCTAGTCGCCCGAAGATGATATTGATGATAGCGATCGCATCATCAACATTTATGTTCGAGTTTCGAATGTGTGATTTTCTATATATTTCCATTAGACTGGTGTGAGAACCAAAACTAATATAGCTAGAATACATTGTTGTGATTTGGCATCAAAACATGATTTTCTTTATATATATCAAAATTATCAATTTGAAACGTTAAATTCACAAATTGATTGATGTTTGTGTTGTTTGTTTATTTGTTTGATAATTTTGAACCATTTAGCCTAATTGAATCAAATATTGAATTGTATTGAAAATTGGTCGCATTTGCTTACATATACATATGCTTACATTGAACAGGTCATAGCAAGGAGGCTAGAGCAGAGAATAAAATTTGTTTGCCCGACAAATAGGTGCATGTTTACTACATAATTTACTGTTTTGTTTGGGTGATGATGATTTTATGAGCCTATTGGCTAGCCGCTTGGCTTTTTCTTTTTCTTTTTGAGATCTGAAGGACCGGGGAAGCTATTTGAAATTCCCCGATGCTCCCGGTGCAGGGGAGGTTATGGCGAAATTTTTCGAAAATTTAGGGTGTTAGCCAAATTTTTGGAAATTTGAGAATTCTCAAAAGCTGAAAAAGTTGGAGAATGGAAGCCAGATCGAGCGTAGAGTCGAATAATCATACCACTTTCGACTTTGTTCCTTTTCGGGGACGAAAAGTTTTAAGTGGGGGAGATTATAATAACCCGAAAATCTGGGCCAGTTTAAAATTTTTATTTTGGCAATTTTAGCGAATTTTGAATATTTAAAATGAATCATTTTAAATAAAAACGAAGGAAATTTTATTTTGAATAGAATTCGAACGTATATATTATACGCGTCGTCGTTAGAATATAAATAATTATATATAATTATAAATAGAATTGAAAATGGCGCGGTAGTTCGATAATTCGATTTCAAACTTCAATTGAATGTACCGGGTGCAAAACAATCCGGATTTTAGTGAAACCAAAAACATTAGGATCTAATTGGTAACATCTTTCCAACGAATCCGAAAAATCAAAAGTTCATAGCGGGAATCAAAAGATATGTCCAGTTGAAAATTCTGAATAGTCGCTATGGAATTCAGGCCCTTAAAAATGGACATTTTGCAAACGACCTCGGATTTCGTCGAAACTAGTTTGGTTGGATCCGCAGTGTCAAATTATTGCTAGGTTTCAAATTTCATAATTTTTCGAATCAATATGTGAGCGTGGCGAAGGAAAACGCGTTTGACCAGTTTCAGTTGATTTTAATCGACTGGAAAATGGCCATTTTTCACACGGTCTCAAAATTCGACGAAACTAGTTTTGATAGGACCGTATCGTCAATACGAAGCTAGAAAATATTTTTCTGGAATTTTTAGAGACAGTATGTGACCCCGGTAATTTGAAATGTACGTTTAAAATTCAATATAGTGATTTAAATGTAAATTTAACGGAAACTGATTGTAACAGCCGAATCAGCTTACGATGCATATCCCATTGTGTTCGGAATGGGGGTAATTAGCTATGGACGACAGGCGGTAGGCCTCGTTTCGAGTTCGTTTGCAAAAGTCAACTTTTTGTAATTAAAAATTAAAAAAAAAATTAAAAAAAATATATATCCTTTCCTATTACCCTGGCCCCCCCTTTTTCCACGTTCAGATTCAGTTTATTAAATTAAAAAAAAAAGACGCAGAACCGCGATGTGGAAACCACCATCGAGGAGGCGGCGCACCTCCTTCGATCACCCCACCGAAGTCCGCCCCCCCTGGCGCCTCCGTCGAGTTCCTCCCTCCTCAGGCCTCTCCCCTCCCACCGTTCGAACCCACGAAATACCCAACACCCAAAATCGAGACCCCTCCCGCCACCATCGACATCCCCTGTCGCCGAGCCCTAGTTGGACTCCGACCCCCCCCCCCCCCCTTCTTGCTGTTGCAGCCTACGATCAGCACCCCCCCTGCGATTTGGACACTGCGAGCTCCACAACATCCGGCGCCCGCTGCTCCGACCAGAACCCCCATCTCCGACACCTCCCTTCGCTGAAAACCAGTGAGCTTCCTCCTTCTTTTTCTGTTTTGATTAACAATATATATTTTAATTCAATTTAGTTTGATTTATATAAATTAAAAGCCTTGGTTAAAGGTCGGATTTTTATATGATGTTCATGAGGTTAAAAAAATAGATTTTTATGAGGAAAAAGAAATGATTTCTATTATTTAAATGTCAATATAAAAATTTGATTTTTATAATAAAGAGACGAAATTTTTATTTAGAAGAAGGTTTAATTTTTATGGCGAAGTTGAATACATAAAAATAGGATTTTTAAAGTAATAAAAATATGATTTTTATATTTTTAAAGTATTAAAAATATAATCTTTACTATATAGAAGTGGTAGAAATATGATTTTTGTTTCGGTAGAGAATTAAAAATATAATTTTTACATGATAGGAATATTAAAAATATCATCTTTATATGTGTAGAAAAATAAAAATGAGATTTTTATAAAGATGAAATCTTTATTTTTGAAAAGGCGGAATTTATATTTTTGAAATTCGATTTTTATATATTGAATAGCATAATAAAAATTCGATTTTTATATATTGAATAACATAGTAAAAATTCGATTTTTACATATGTAGAGAATACGGGCAACGAAAGCGACAAAAGGCGAGATTGGCGAAGATTTCTATAAAAGAAGAGTCAAGATGCTAGGATAGCTATTGGTGAGAATTTCTCACCTTTCAATTTATTTTCTAGTTATACATATATATATACTAGGATGCAGACGGTGCTTAGTAGCACCCGACACAACCGTCCACAGACCATGGACTTGTTTGTTTGATTGCATAAATTAGTTAGATTATTTGATTGAATTGAATTGTTTGGTGAAATTGAATGGTTTGATTGATGTGTGAATGGCGTGGGCCTTCACTAGACCGGGGATAAGGCTAGGCCTTGTCCCGTTTCTAGTATCGTGCCGTTATGCCGCCGAAATTTTCTAAAATATGTTAGAAAAATAAAAATATCATTTTATTGAATGAATGAATTGAATAGAAATTCATAGGTTGAAATAAAATGTTTTATCGTTAAAAATATAATTTTTAACGTGAATATGAAAATAGTGAAGTGAACAAAATAGAATATTCATTTACAAACCGGACGGTTTGTTCATGTACACCTATTTGAATGACATTGATTGGGTCGATAAATTTTACACATCGCCCAACTGCACAAATAAAATCTGTGTTTGATTGTTTGAAACCCCACACGGGTGTTGGGATGAAATTTGAAGTTCACTCATCCTGATTGATTAAATATGTCGATCGATCGATTGACAGGCTGTTATAAGCGTTAGATATCTATATTTGATGCTTATACAGTGTAGTGCACTTTGGTTGATGGTTGATTATTTTTCAATGCTATTATATACATGTGTTGTATGGAATCCATATAATTAACTTTATATGGTGATTGATTGGGCCTCATTCCAATTTGAAAAATAAAGAATGATATAAAATAAAGGTTCATGTGTTGACATTACTCATCCATTGAGATTGGTCATGTGTTGAACGAAATATTTTGAAAAAGAGATATTTGAAATAGAATATTTGAAAATAGAAATTTATGAAGCCGTGTTGATTAGATTGACGCCATTTTGACGTGAACGATATTTATATCGATTTCGAAATGAATTGAATTGAAAACGATTTCGAAATGAATTGAATTGAAAACGATTTCGAAATGAAATGAATTGAAAACGATTTCGAAATGAATTGAATTGAAAACGAATTCAAATTGAATTGAAAACGAATTCAAATTGAATTGAAAGCGAATTGAAATGAATTCAAATTGAATTGAAATTTGAATTGAATAGAAATGAATTTTAAAACGAATATATAAAGAAGAATTCAATTTTGCTTTGGATTGTAAATGGAAGTTGAAATTGTTTTTTTGAAACGAATTTAAAACTATTTATATAATTCGTTTTGAATAGAAATCGACGAAGTATATATTATATATAATATATATATAATATAATGGCCTGAATAGAACGCGCCGCGCCGTGGCAGTTCGTGAATTTCGACCATTTATTTCAAACGAACATTACGGGAGATCCGACCGTCGGATTCTCCTAAAACCGGAACCGTTGGGTTCGTATCGAAAAGAGCTTTCTAACAAATATTAGAAATTTGAAATCTAACGGTTGGATTTGGAATTATGTCCAAATCAAATTCGAAAAAGGTCGCTGTAAGTGCAGTTCGATGGCCGTTGATGGAAATCGACTGTACGGGCCTTGATAAAATTATTAAAAATAGTATTAATTTGTGTAAAATCATAAGAAATGATTTAGAAAGGATTGGGATGAAAAACTCCATATTTGAAAAGATAAAAATAGATTTTTATCTAAATGAACTAGTTTTGAACTAGAAAAATAAATTGGATTTGAAAAGGGTTTTAAAAATAACCAGAATTTCTAATGATTGCATTGGAATGGATTTGAATCGAAATTGTCTTCGGAATATTTCGATGTTGGATTTCGTGATGATACAGATAGTGTTATGGGAATTTGAAAGATATATATATATCGTTATTTCCAATACGATATTTGTTAATCGTAGAATTTGATATTGAATATAAGCCGGTATATTTTCTATTCAGAGCCTTGTGTTTAATATCAAATGTGATTTGGGTTTGTCGTGAATGGTGTCTTCACTAACACTGTTCTTGAATCCAGTTGAGAAAAGATTAAATCTTTTTATTTAGATTTAATGAAGTGTACCAATTAAACAATATTTAATTGGAATTGAATTGATATTGATTCTTGGGTTTATCGTGAATGGTGTTTTTAAATAACACTCGTTCTTCAACCCGATAATTAATGAATGTGATTTTGGGTTTATCGTGAACTGTGTTTTAAATGACACTGATTCTTTAACCCAGTTAAAGATTAAAACTAAGTGGAGTTTTAATGAATCTTTAATTAGATTGAAATAATCGAGAATGGAGTATCACCAGTTTTACTTCAGGCGATAGTTAAATCTTTAATTAGATTTGAACGTGAAATGGTAATTGAATTTACCGATAACACCGTGGTGTTAGATATGAAGTATAACCAGTTTTACTTCATGGGATGAATAGGTTGGGATTGGGAAATAAAATAAATGATTACTTCGGTGTGGTTCGCTAATCCCGACTAGTTTGAATTGATATTCAAAGGAGATTAAAGAATAAATTTAAAGAATAAATTCAAGGAATTTATCTTGGATAAAATTAATGGGAACTCTTCCCAAAGTATAGGAATATTCGAATAAAAAGAATATTCTGAATTGGAATGAGGCGTATGTTGTGTTTGTGTAACACTTTTATAATATATACGCGAGTTATCCAGAAAGACCGGGTTTATCCCATTCTGAATAACTGATTCGACGTGGTGTCGAAGATGAAGACGGTGGTCGAAGACCGGAAGTCTTCACGTCGTTTGGGTGATAACTGATGATCTTGATTGGGCTGTACACCCAAGAAGATGGAAACAGTTGGTGATCGTCCAGACGTACTTGGAGATCGATGGATATGCGGGGTACTAGGTGCCTCCGGTTTCGTTCAGACCCAGAACGGACTTGTAAATGGACTGTGTGTCTGACATTGGATTTTAGTCCGTGTGATTGATCTCTATTAAATATATATCTGTTTGGCGGCGGAGAATTTATTCTCTTGCTTAACGCCCTTCTCCGAGACGTACGAGCTCAGGGGTTATATATATTGATGGATATCAAACGCATGGAGTGAATTGCCTGTGTGGCACGCCTAAGTGGCAAATGATCAAGGCTTCTGTTGAAAAGCAAAGTCTTGTGGTTGATGATCAAAGCACGGCCTTTGTGGCATAGCTTTGTATAACGTTTGATTCGCGAGCTTCACACCCGGTATGAACCAAAAACGGGAGAGGACGTCAGGGAGGGCATGCGTTTCTTTCTAGCTAAAAAGTGGCGTCAGTGGTTTTACACGCCCTGACGAGTTTGACTTATGTGGTTGTTGCTGTCGCGAGGCGCCTCGGTTTGATCGGACGATCCGGGTCCGATGGAGTCATTCGTTGGCTCATTTGCGCCCCAAAGGGCGGGGAAACGTAGTGTTCAAGCATTTTAATCCACATCGGTGGACCGGCCCTGAGGATCCAAGGGACACTCGAGCTCTGTTCCTGAGACATGGTAGGCTAGATTGTCTCGAATCGGTTGAGGACTATCTTTTGCCTCGGTTCATAGACGGAAATCCAATTTCCAAATACGTGACTTTGCGATTTTGATTGTATAACCTATATATGGCAACATAGTGGTATGGGGCATTCATGCCGCCTATGATTGATACTTATGATTTGAAGTTGTTTTATACACTATGCACTTATAATAGTATCAAACGATTTGTTTTAACCGTATCAAGCATTCTTTGGCTGTTATAAGGGAAAACCCTATCCTCGGCTGCGTTGCATTGTGTGATGGGACCTGGGTCTTATAACAGCTTCATTTTTCTTTATTTAGCATTGCGCTGTTTGTTTTATGCACCGGTATTCTTGGGAGGAAACCCGTTCCGTGTTATACGGCGTGGTCCCTTGATTTACCTAACTTTAAAAATAAAGATTAACTGTTTTAGTTCTCACACCAGTCACATGACTGACCTGGAGTTTATTGTTTTAACCTAAACTCTGGGTGCCCCTATTTTGACACGGGCAGCTAGTAGTTTTGGTTTTGCAGATTTATATTCACAGGATCCTGGTTTACAGCTGGAACGATATCCGGAAAGCTTTGTATCCGTATATCTCTTCTAGTTGTGTATTGTATTATTTTCCGCTGCTATGTATTTAAATGTAATTTAAATCTCTGATATTTCTGTGTAATGATTATTCATTTATACTCTGTATATTCTTGTAATCTGATGCATTGTTGTAATAACAATGAAATGTTCTTCTGTTTGCGTTCTATTTTGTCGTGTTCTCAAACGATAGGGTGTTTCGAACGGTTTGGGTCGGTTTAGCGACTGGTTCGGACCGAGCGAAATTCCTCGCCGTCACAAATGTTTTACTGACAAAAAAGTTGAATACTTTATCCATAATACTAACTTGTATTGATTGATTCTATTTAAATATTACATCGATTGCTCATGGAATTACTAGCGCGTATATCCAAGCTACTTCAATGTGTGTATTTATCTCTCTCTCTCCACACACACACACACACACACACACACACACACACACACAGAGGAGTGCCCAGCAGTATCTCTATTTTGCAGCACCCTTTTCACAACTCAATTTGAGTCACACATTGGTATTATGATAAGTTTGTAGCTGGAGGGAGAGTTAGGGGAATAAGAAAGGGAAAAAATTGTGCGGTGCAAATCAGGAGACATTTTGATATGCTGCACTATTTGAAGTGCAGCGGAACACTTCATATATATATATATATATATATATATATATGTGTGTGTGTGTGTGTATGTATGTATGTATACACACACACACACTTATTAGACACTTATGATGATGCAGTTGACACGAGTAGCATATAACAGATAGAAGGAAAAGGATAATGCATACGGGTCATGTTCCTCAAAGAAAAAAACGGACTTAAACATGGAGCAAGCCTAGACCTAAACATTTTGATGAAATTGACAATATTTAACAGGAATTTAATTTTTATGTATAAACTTGATGCAGGCTCCTTTAATAAACACTTACATGAATAATACCATACTTTCAAATGACAACTAAAGAAAGTCATTAAAAATATGCTATGGACATCAAATGAAAGGCTAAAAAAAAGCAGTTAACACATGGAGATGAGCGCATAATTCTTTTTATACAAAAATGTCTAGGCAGCACCAAAACAGCCAGCTTAATTTTATTGACAATGAAGGAAAATGTGATGACCGCCCCATACCTCCAACATCAAGCCGATATGGAATGATCATCAAAGGAGATAGTCTTGAACGGAACCTGTCGTATAGCTCACAATGCATGGATATCATATAATAGTAAAATAACAACATGATATAGTAGTGAAGCATAACAAAGTAGAAGATCTCATCTCCATAAAACCATAGAGTCTCAAGTAGAATACATCCAGGTATACAAATATCTGAATATAATATGCCACACTACATCCCTTAGAGTATCTCACCAAGACAACGGAATCATAATATGGCATAAGAAAATAGTACGCCATCCTCCTGCTCACCATCATACAACATTAGCGCCACTAAACCCGAAACCTGCTACTCAGTATACTCATCGACATCATCAATGAGTAACCCAAGGTAATAGCAGGAGACATAAAACCTTGAGTCAAACAATGGTTTTAGTGAGAGATAAAATAGCTATCAACGGTTACTCACGATCTGTTCAAGTCTCACCTGAGCTGTTCCTACAACCACAGAGTTAGCACATAATAATCTCATTATAATATGCTACAAACACATAGAATCGACACAAGTCAGAATAGGATTCCCAATCCTACTTCTCTTCTATGTACAACAATGATAGCCTACCCACATAAAAATAGAAGAGAACATACACAAGCAAATATAGCATCTATAACAAGCAATAACCTAACTATCACCGACTACAACCTTGAGTGCATTGATATTGAATGATTAGCCATTTCCATCCGTCACGGGCTAATCGAAATCCCGGTTCCAGTCAGACTATTGTACGTCCAATGTACGTTTTCCTTTTCAAGACAACTACATCATTGCCCGAGTGATCCAAGGTACACGATCTCTCAGATCCTGATAGGTCCCCATGATACCCCTGCTTTGAGACCGCTAGAATCTTTTACTATCGATGATTCCTTGGCTTTTCCAGTTTCCCAAGCCATCCTCGACGACTCCACCCTTTAGTTCGAGTCCCAATCAAATAAACCATTATCTCTCATGCTCGAGTCCCACCCGAGTTAGTCCACCATCTTATGAGTTCGAGTCCTGCTCAAGTCGATTCATCATCTTGTTGCATCGTCCCACAATCAACAACATATTAATTCAACTTTGACTACTCCGCCTTGAGTTCACGATTGAATAAATAACGTCTTGTTGGTAATCACTTCCATTCTATAAAAGCTTTTCACAATCTAACTTCACCAACATACTCTAAAAGAACAACATTCTCCACCATAGATGTTTCGACCCTGGACTGCCTGTGCTGATGGATCAATACAGGTCCATTGCCTTTGGACCTGTACCGGTCAATCCACTTAGTCAAAAGTTGACTAAGTGTTGGATCTTCCTAATCCACTCCTCGAATGCTTCTACCTGTACAGTTTCGATGCCAAACTTCTTTATGGCTATTTCCTCTGTCGGTCCGTTAACATGAGTTCGTGTGATCATCTGTCAGCCCATCCAAATCACACTAAAAAAATTCTATGACCCGCTTTTCACTCTCACAAGGCCATGCCCAAAAAATCTGCATTCCTTGAGCACCCTACATGGATCGGTACTAGTCCATCAAATTAGCTTCTTGCACGATAAATTTTTTTGGGCACCATCCCGACACTTTCCAGAGCTCCTTCGCCAAGTTTCGTCTAAATCCGATCATATGAACCTCTGATTTGCTTTGTTTATCCATTCTAAGCCTATGATACACAATTCTAAACGACCAAATTAGTCAAAATGATATAATTCATCAAATCATACGACAATTCATTCAATTTCAATCATGATCACATTTCAATCATGATCAATCATATAATCATGAAAATACATTAAATGTAGCATAAAAACCATGGATCTAGCATAATTAAGATCTAATCATATGTTAAGCATGATTAATCTAGCAACTTATTGATTCATATGGTCCACTCAGATTATTCTAGGGTTTCTAATACTGAAATTAACATAGGAGATCAGATTTTAGATGATATTAACATGCATGGTGTGAAATAATCCTAAATTAATCCATAATATCCATGTAAGAGATATCTATCACTCATCAATACCTAGATCCAATGATTTAAGGAATATATCTTGCCTTGGGATATGATTTAGAATGCATAGATGAAAAACCCTTGATTTCATGCAAAATAGCAAGATTTAATTTTCCTGGATGTAGATCTTGCCTTGGGATATGATATAGAGTGAATAGATGAAGAGATTAGTGTTTCGGTTGAATCTAGAGAATCATGGATAACAACCTAATGCTTGAATGAGAAGAGAAACCCTAATTCTCTCCCTAGACCCCTTTACTTATAGTTGTAGATCATTAGCCTAGTGGGGTGGCTAATCAGCGAATTAACAACTAATTAGTCTATCTACCATAAACTGAAACTTAGAACAACGATTTTTCCTGAACCGTTGCTTTAATGTGATCACTCTACAGAATAACCAACTCCAATTCCAATCCAATGAGACCGATTTTTTCTTATTTAAATACCGTTGTGATTTCTGAAACTTATCCAAATAATATTTTAAAGTTAAATTATTTTATTTCTTTCATACATTTTCAATCTTTAGAAAACCCAATAGCATAAATCTGGCATGTTATACCTATAGTTTCTTATGTTTCACTGGGATAGCGATGCGACCATCGTGTAACTGCGATCCATGTGTTTGTTGTTAGGATAACATAATTAGAGGGGTTGAGATTTCCTACAGTCTACTTATGGTTTTGCTGGGATAGTGATGTAACCATCGCGTAGCTGCAATTTATTATGTGTCACGGAGTAAGTCGAGGGGTTAATGCCCTCAGTCAAGTAACTGAGATCTATCGGGTTCCTATGTTCTAAATTTTGGCTTTTGACGTGTAACAACCGAGAAAATTCGACGCTCAATTTTCTTCACTAATGCATTATTTGTATTCACTCTCCAAAAACTCAAGTATCAAAAATCCAGACAGTTAAAAGAAAGAAATTAGAGGGCGAGAAAAAGGAAGAAAGAAATTTTAAAATAGAAGAAGAAGAAAAACACTAACACTACAAAATCAGAGAAGAATAGAATCTCACAACTAAGTGAATAAAATATGATATATCAATACTCTTTACCCAAAGAGAAAACCAAATAAACATTATTACAACATCGAAACACACAAAAAAAACCAGTCTATACAATGCTGATAAATACAACACACATAGCGGAAATAAATTTAATACCTAAAAATACGAGAATATGTCTCGACTCCGACTCCTCAACTGAAGCTCCAAGAAAATCCCAATGCAACCTGGAAAATGTACTTGGACTGACTAAGCTCATTTTTAGAAAAACAAAATCACCCGAATTCGATCAGCATGGAGTACTTTCAACGGGGAAACTCACATTATAAAAATCTTGCTTAATTGTTAGAAATCCTTTGAAAGAATGGAACTCTCGTAAGACATGACAACACAAAAGCATGGTAGTGTTTTTCCATTATGATAACCAAATCACTTTTATTATAAAATCCAATGATATTATAATAATATCTAAAAAGCCACAAATAATATAGGAATATAGTTGAAAAACTTGCATCTCACTTTTCAACATAGTTGGTTTACATCTAAAATCGTACGACTATTATTGGAGATTGGATTTTTATACATGAATAGGTAATGAACTACCTCCCGAACAATGTTTCTCCAGAGATAAAAACACTGGTATTCAACAAGAACATCTTGCAATCCGCCCATATAGAACCGACCACTCATTCAACTCAAGTCTACCGAATATATCATCACCGAGGTTGAGGCCAACAGACCGTATTCATTCCGAAGCATACAAAATGGTCAAATGATTTCTCTAGATCAGTTGATGATATACCCTTATGGGTATGACCCACGTAGCCTAGCTGCCTGCTTGATTTCAGTCATTTTCGGTTGACAAGGCTTAAGGCTATAATTACCTTTTTAAGACATCACATTCAACTTTGAATTCCATATAGTCAGATACATCAAACACTAGTTGATTTGCATAAAAATACTCTGGGTGTTAAGCTAAAAGAAGTTGTCTTCTCCGCCACCCAAGGTTTTAAATCTCGGATATCGGTCGCATTTCGTTTCGACGATTTTAGAGAGTTGGTCTCGTATGGGGGAGATCTCGAATGAGATGAGTTTAACTCGAGTGTTTGTCTCGGATTTTCATGTTGGCTCTAAAAGATCATATCGGAACAATTGCGGAATATATGATATGCTAAAAATTGATATTCGTGCACTATAATTTTCATGGATGCTATTATAAAATAATAATTTAGACTTGAATTGCAAAATCACTTCATTGCTCTTAGTTTATGAAAGAACATTCACATTCGTAAATCACAATATGCTTAAAATAATACAATACAAAAAGATTAGTGCTTACAACTTATGATCCATGAACTATTGTTAGACAAAGAACATAAAAAAATTCAAAACATTAAAAGATGCAGCAAAAATAGAACATAAAATATATATTTTCATAGGTAACATACTAGTTAAAAATTGATGAATATGAAAATCATCAGCATTGTAGAACATATGTGAATATACGGTATGGTCGTTTAACATGCAAAATACAAAATACTAGGAGATTATCATAGCTAGATTATATTTTTTTAATTATTATTTTGATTTAGGCATGGTTTTAATTTTTAACTAAAATAACCAAGATCTCAGATGATATTTCAGTATCTCGTCTCAGTTGATATATCGATCGATATTACAATATCTCGGACGACATATTCAAAATGAGATTTACAGTGATACTTGTTGTTTTGTTTCGGAAGGAGCCCAAAATGAGATCTCGGAGGAGATCTCGGGTGATATTTTTGAGATCTGAAACAGTGCCGCCACCATTCTTGGTATATTTGTAAAAACCAATGTATGTGTTTTGAGGAAATACATTATCAGACATTCGTCCAAAAAAGTTGTCCGGGACCAGGACAAACCGAAGGTACTCTTTTACTACATCTTCTGGGGATAAATCCTAGGATTAGTAACAAGAAGTCCTTGCATCATGCAGAAACCAGAACATTGGGATTACAACTACAAATATAATCCTGGTGGTTAACCAGAGACATCGGCGAGCACCCCTTTTCGCTCCAAAGGTCTACGCCTTCAAATCATCTTATCATGCATATGCATACCTACAAATTTAGTTTTCGAGCAAAAGTCGATTCGAAGTGGTTTTGGGTGCAATTCCCATTCCAGTTTCCTCGAACTAACACGTTATAAGTCAAAAAAGATATTTATGATAGTCGTTCTTAAACTATCAAATCAAATAGTACAGTCAAGTACATCAACAGCACAGGCCTTTTTAATTAAAACATTTATTAAATCATTTCATCGATTCTTACAAATTGATTCCATATACTTATCTAAACGGGATAAGTATATTCACAAATCTCTTGTTTTTGTTACTTTGAAAACGAAAGCCATACATTTATCTCTTCAAAATAAGCATATACACAAAACCCCCTCTTTATTTCCCTTACTTCAAAAATGTTGCTATATATACTTCACCAAATTTTACATGGGCCAAAACAATATCATGCGACGCATTGTTTATTAAATAAATCAAAAACCATTTTATTTAACTTCAAATTTTGCGGATTAAATTTTATAATAACACTTATGGAAATAATGATTAAATTTCCAACATATGCTTCCATTTTCAAACCGGTATAACCTCCTTTTTCATTTCTTCGAAAACCATAGTCATACGCTTATTTCTTGGAATAAGTGTACTCAAAAAACCTTACTATTTTCATTACTTAGAAAATAGTGCTATATACTTGACCAAATTGTATAAGTGTGGTCACAATTCATATCTGGCTCGAACAATGTCATAATACATTGTTTGCAATAAAACTCAAACACTTTCATTCAACTTATAAACTTCATAAATTAAAGTTTAAACTTCACTTGTGGAAATAATAATTCAATTTTCGCATCCTCTTTCGTTTTTAATCATTTTACTTAATTCAATTATATAGTAAACCATCACATTAGCTTTAAATTTCTTTTATAAACCTTGTTTATAAAACTTGGATTCATTTTAAATCCCTTTACAAAATTCAATAGAAATCTCATTACAACTTAATTACTTCCTTTAATGAATTCCATTTAAAAAAGGTAATTGCTTTAATTATTACTAATTAAAATAATAATCAACTTCAACATTAACCAAATTAAAAGAAGTTCACTTCCTTATTAACTAAAATAAAATAGTTAATCCCTTTTTAAAAAGTTATTAAAATAATAACTAACTTCGTTTATAAATAAAAACTTGATAATTATCTTTAAACACGGTTAAATAAGTGATTAATTAACTTTTATGAAATTCTTTTAAGTTTAAATAACCATTTGTTAAAACTATTTTTATTAAATTAATTGAAAACAAATTGATTTAATATCAAATTTCAATTTAAACAGTTCACCTAGTCAACTTGAATACTAGTTAATTTGTTAACTAATTTCCATTAATCCTTCCTTTTAAATTAGTTAATAACATAATTAATTTAATACAATCTCACTTAATTGTTTCTTTAAAACTATTATCCAAAGCTATTAACTCGTGGGTAAGTTTCTGACTTCTTTGCTTATAAAACGTATTTAAAACACACATATTTTTCATGCAAATCATTTTATAATTACCTTACAAACCCAATTATTAATACTAATTTGTTTATAAAACTTTTATTTAATATAACTTATATAAACTAAAACTTAAAACCTTGCTTTAATTATAAAAATAAATTTCATAAATTCTGGATTCAAAACTAACTTTCGTTTTAACCCAATAATTTGTCAATGGTAACAAGTCTTACTTAGAAACTAAATAATGAGCACCGATGGTGTCACGATCATCATCAGAATTATTTCCCAATGGTAGGAGTAAGATATATGCTTTTAAAAATCTTTAAAATCCATTATACACATAAATACTTTAAAATAATCATATTATTTCTTTTTTGAAAAACCATTTTCAAAATGCACCGGAAATTTAGATCCTCCCATTTCCAACTCAAATAAATTTCCTGTTTGTAAGCCTCATTTACAAATTTGCACTTATATAGTTTTTAGTCTTATATAATATTTCTCCACATATGCTTATCATTGTTTAAATTCTTATTAAACAACTTCACTAAGGTTAAATTATTACCCAACCCATGCAAAATAGTGATATGATTTCTCTTATCGGAACAAGTAGTTAATACCCATAAACTAATTGGGCACAATACCAAGTAATCAACAATACTCAGTGCTCAAAAGTGGCACGACTTAACAATAAATGATCATAATATAATATTATCATCTCCAATCAAACTAATCATCCATAAATATGTTTAGTTTTAAAATTTTATTATATATAAAATATTGGTAAAATTATTTCATTTACCAACTGTTTAAAACAATATTATGTCAATTCGCCTAGTTCAAGTGTTTAGAAATCCCTATCAACCACATCAGCTAAATGCATCGATTTGGAATTTATATACCACTCAACAGATAAATAAACATAATATAAAAAAAAATTATAATACTAACAAGTACGCTCTCTCATAAATATACATATACACTCAAACTCAATTTAGGGTGTTACCAACCCCATCTCTATTGATTTATACCACAAGGCCAAGGTTATCACTTAACCTTCAGCTCTGATACGAAGTATAACATCCCAAAAAATTCGATGCTCGAATTTCGGCACTAATACATTATTTGCATTCACTTGCTAAAAACTCAAGTAATAAAAATTCACGTAGTTAAAAGAAAGAAGTTAGAGGGTGAGAAGAAGAAAGAAATTTCAGAATAGAAGAAGAAGAAACCAACACTACAAAATCAGAGCATAATAGAATCTCACAACGCAATGAATAAAATATAATACATCAATACACTTTACCCAAAGAGAAAACCGTATATACATGATTATAACATCAGAGTACAGAACTAAATCAGCCTATACATTGCTGATAAATACAATACACACAACAAAATAAATTTAAGACTAGAAAATACGGGAATACGTCTCGACTCCGACTCCTCTCCTGAAGCTCCATGAGAATCCCAATGCAACATGGAAAATGTACTCGGTCTCATCGAGCCCATTTTGAGAGGAAAAAAATCATTTGGATTCGATCAGTTTGAAGTACTTCAGTGGGAAAACTCACATCACAAACAACTTGCTTAATATTTAGAATTTTTTTGAAAAAATGAAACTGTCATAAGACATGACCACACATAAACATGATGTTAATACCCAGAGTATTGATTTTGATGACAACAACCATATAAACAATAGTACTAACATATCTTTGAGTTGTGTAGTTACATTAGATATATTTTGGAGACGTTTATAGAGATAAACAAGAGTACAAAAGAATTATAAAAGAAGGTTAATCAGAGCAATGGAATAATAACAGAAGAAGGATAACCAGAACAATTGAAGAACAAAGTCTATTAGAAAGAATGCTGAAGAAAAGAGGTGTTTGAAGTGATGAGGAGTTGGTTAAACCTTAGAATATCTTATTAAAGATCCCATAGCAATTGTACTAGAAGATAATCAACCATTAACCTTAACTGAATCACCAAAATCCACAAATATAAGGAAATTTGAAGTGTAGAAAATTTGCGACACTTATAAGTGTTGTTCTTCATATTTTGCAACACCGTGTCGACATACAGGTTTTGGTATGTCGACATACAATGGTTTCTCAAATTTTCAAATTTCAAATGAAGAGCTATTTCCCTCCATCTTTTCACCAAAAGACACATCTCTTTAACCGCTATTTAAAGGCTTTTGGAAATGAATTTTAACATTAATTTTTCTCATTTTCTTCTTGTCCTTCTTCTCCACACATTTTCACTACAAACCCATTGAATAGTTTTCAATTATCCTTGCAAATCCACTCTCTTTCACTCCAATTCTTCATTGATTTGCAAGCTACACAATATCAGAGGGTTGTACTTGAATTCACATCATTCTCTCTCTGATTTCATCCTATTTACTACAAGAATTTAAAGATATATTGCCATTGGAGGTCTATATGATCATTGTACAAAATTTACAGGAATTTATACTGCCATACTTTGTTGCTGTTGATAAGGAGAAAGTGTATCTTGAGTCCCGTTAAATCAAGATTGTAAAGGTGTTCTCGCCACCCATGGAAAGGAAGCAATTATAGTGAAATTATACACGATAGAGTGCAGGAGTGGATGTAGGATTGGTTAATCTGAACTAGTATAAAAATCCTGATGTTATTTACTTTACTACATTTTATTATTTATTTCATTCTATTTTCAATTTGAATAGATATAGTGTTAAATTCGTAAATACATTTCACCCCTCTAGTGTTTGAATAGCTTTAAGATCCATTGACACTATGTTGATGTAACAACACGAATTTCGACAGACCAATTTTTTTTCAAAATTCTAATTTATCGAAACACATGTTGGTTTGTCTGGTATATTACAGGAAAGACAGAGATAATCAACATATCAAAGCTCGGAAAACGTCTCATAGCAAAATGGAATAAAATATAATCAAAATATAGCCTTAACCAGATAATAATACTGTCTAACCAGTATCCAAAGCTATCATATCTTTGCCACAAATCTAACTTGTGAGTATGTTGTGAGAAGGGGTTCAGAACACAAGTTCTGGTGATTGGATTTAAACTAAACATTTCAGATAACCCAACATACACCGTTCAGTTACATTTTTCTTATTTATTAGGTTACTTGGGTTAACAACACTCAAGGATTACACACACGTCGTACCCATCTACTCCCCAGTAGAATAACCTGATACAGTATATGTGTAGCTACCCCGAATATTAATGTACACCCCATGGTACCCCACTCGCACGGTTTCCGCTGTAACGCCATAGAAATATAGGCAGTCCCTCATCCTACGCCAGAATGATGTACAAATCTTTATATAACAACGCTACGTTCCGCATAGGACTGTCATCGCCATGCTACGTAAGCGTACGACTTCCACCTTCGAACCATTCGATCGAAACAGATTCTATCACAGAGTAATTCCCTAGAGTCTACGATACACCACCCTGAGCAGACATGTATGTATCTTGACTTTCTCACGTACGTATCATTAATCGTACTCGATGCCTCAATCCTTGATGATACACCATCTGGAAACGGTATGCATGTATCCGCACGTATTTTCTATTATGCACCGAGTTCCGTAGCAGGGCTATATCAGAAACACGGAACTCAGTCAGGAGCCTTTCCAGATATCTATATACACAGATGCTACGATCTACATTTTTACATTACGGTCCCACCCGACCCCTCCCTCAAATAGTGAAAGACTAACAGAATTGAAAGCTAGTGATGTAGCCCAGAAAAACTACAAACAATAAATCCTAATTGGTCCGTCCCTTGCCCAAAGCCTTGATAGTATAAGGTCGATGGTCTATTGGTTTAGCTTTCCGTCTTTCCGCATCATGCATCACATTGACTGTCAATGATCAGTACCCGACGATTACTATCAATCAGATGGTTAGACCCGCCAAAGGCCAACAGATGAGATGGTCGTAACCTGCCTAGTCATAAGGCAACAGGTTCATCAAATCACCTATGCCACCCTACAGCCTTCTGGATGCCCTCTATTGTGGCAGTCAAGATATACTCACCGAGTAGTAACGCGCAGACCTAACCTATGCGAGCACAACCTAAACGCTGTCACCGCACAGAGGACTACCAGGAGTACCCTCAACGTCCCGAGAAGCCGCGTGCTTCCCCTTCCAGTACTTTGGAGCCAGCAGAATATCAGAAGAACAACAGATAGAACATGCAGAATAATCAGATGGACGTGCGCTCCTCTTTTTCCCTATGGCACCACGATGATCAATCCCATTGGGTTATTCACCTTCAGACATAGTGGTCCAAGCGCCTCAGGTTAACGTGTTATTAGACCCTCTGTCTAACCGTTTAATTATGTGCTTTCTCTACCTCATCAGATTTCCAGTTAACTTGGTCATTTCAAATCATACTAATTTCTTATTCAAATTACCAAGCTCCTCTTGATTATTAATTTTAGTTATATAAATTAACCCATTTAAGTTCATTAATAAGCCTTCAAGATGTTATTCTTATCAGCGGATTTCAAATTTCAAGTTTTCAAATTACTTAATTTATGATTAGTACAACTTATTGCATTTTATAAGTTTTTCCCTCTTTTCTCTACTTATTACAAATAGCAGATTTCAGGTTTCCAGATTTACAGGTTTCCAGATTTACAGGTTACTTAATTAAGTACAACTTATCTTATTACATAAGTTATCTCATCTTCTCTATCGTTTATTATAACCTAAGTTATAATTTCCACTTGTCCCTAGGATAAACCTACCTATTATCTTTCCTTTTTCCCATTCAGGTTTATTCATAATAGGTTAGTCTCATTCGCCATTCATACCAATTCTTTTGCTGTTGTAACTTTCATTCATTTCCATTAGTTACAATCGATGCCATTTATTTCTATCCTGTTATATACATATATTCATATATATGTTTATGCATCAGACTTCTCACATTAAATTGACCACTTGTGGATGTTGGATTTGCCAGGCGGTTCCGGGCAGACTTCTACCACAAGTTGAATTTAACCTTGTGTCTAAATGCGCTTACAATTTTTCTATTTACTGTAAATTTAGGCATATTCGTTCTTCCCAATTTTACTGTAATTCTAATTTACAATCTTTTGGAACAATAATATTCTTAACAAATGTTCATTGTAAATTTCATAATTACAATGTATACAGAAATTCCTAATTCAGACAGGTGATTAATGGAAATTGGCTTTTATATAACCCCAACATATTAAATAGGTTAAATGTTACAGGTTAACAGGTTCATATAACCCTAATAGGTTAAACTAATTAAGTATTACTGGTTAACAAGTTCATATAACCCCAACAGATTAAACTGATTTACTCAACCCCACAGATTCAACAGGTTTACTTAACCCCATAGATTTAACAGATTCCATATGTTACTTACAATTTCATTAACATGTTTCACTTAATCTTGTATTAAGTCTACAGATTTACATGTTCATACAATCCCAAATTTCCAGTCATATTCCACGGTACTTAGTTTCAACATATTTCAGCAGGTTAATCATTTCAGTAGATTAAACATTTCAACAGATTTATTAAACAAATTAACGGGGAATGCCAAACGATAAATATACCATTATCAAAAAAGGCATAACTTAAATCTACTCACCTAATAGCTTTCCAATCCATGAATCTGGTCCAGACCTAGCATTGCATGGCTCCCTAACTGAATCTAGAACCTAAATAACCATGGATCCACAATTCTCAACTAAAAGAAAAAGGAAAGAAAGAGGAGAAATTTAAATTGACCAGATCCAAGAATTTACCTCTCTTCGATCAAAATTCTGAACACCCATTTGCCAGTATACATTCTTTTCCTCCAGATCTTGAATCAGAATTTCCTTAGACTAATTATTCTGTTTTCTGAAGAGATTTAAGGAGGAAGAAGAATGTTAGAGTCTAGACATTCTCTCAGAAAATATGAGATTTAGGCTAGGCTATGCTAGCCTATTTATAGGTGTTCAAGATCTTATCGTACATGCAGCGCTGAGTCAGCAACGAACGTGGTTTAAAAAACAGTCCAGTTTCATCATATGAACCTGACCGGATTAGGGGTGGGTCGACCCACTTACCCCCTGGGTCGACCCATAGGTCAACTCAACCCCCCTTGGGTCGACCCAGCCAGGTGTGCGTCGACCCATTTTGGGTCCAGCGAGCTGTTTTGTTAATGTTCTTAATTTTAAATGTTTGTCACTTTCTTATTTTAATTCTTTTAATTTATTTACATATAAACTCCTTATATGTATATAACACTTATAATGCCCATTTTACACGTATATATACACGTGCAACTTTTGTTTCATTTTTAAAATTCAAACCGTGTTATGCCGTTATTTAATTCTTACCAGATTTCTTTGATTGCAGCCTTATTTTGAACTTCTCTCATGTGCGTCGGTAGGAATCAAATTTGTGCCACTCTCTTGAAAGTGACATGCTTTTTACCAACTGGACTACATAGGATTTTGTTAACAAGACAAAAAAATGGTGGTCATTGTTCTTTTTCTTTTACCATCTTTTCATGTTTGTTACAATATTTCATTTAAAGGTATCTCTTTCATCTTAAATCTGCTTTCTGCAATCCATAGGTCTAAATTGACCAGAAAATCGCCATGGACGCAATGATGCTAATCCCATGACCAAATTTTAGGAGCTCTTCAAATTTTACTTTATTATTAAAAATGCGGGGTGTTACAGTAATAGACACACCTGTTCCCAATAATTGGTATCAAAGAACCAGTTTGCAAAAATTAATCAGCTGGTTTTTTAAAAGTATAAATGGATAACGACACTAGTAACACCTTAATTAATAATTTTATAGAAGGGCAATCTACTACTAGACCCTTTTTATTTGATGGCAGTAATTATGCTTACTGGGCTTGTAGGATGAAATTTTATTTATAGTCTAATGGTTTAGATATTTGGAACATTACCCAAGTAGAGTACATAGAGTCTCAAATTAAATATTCAAAATGGACACATGACCAAAAGACACAAGCACTTAATAATTCCAAATCCAAGAACATTTTATTTTTCTCTTTAGATAAAAATAAGTTTAATCGAGTGTCTATTTATAACTCTGCATATGGAATTTGGAGAACATTGAAAGTCACACATGAAGGCACTGGTAAAGTAAAACAGACGAAGATATCTATGCCAACTCACCAGTTTCAATTCTTTCAGTTGAAACCAAATGAGTCTATTTTTAATATGTATTCTGGATTTCAAGATATAGTACATGCCTTAATATCATTAGGAAAGAAAATTACTAAAGAAGACCAAGTCAGATTGATCTTAATTTCACTTCCTAGTGAATGGGATCAAAAGACTCTAGCAATCGAAGAAGCTAATGATATTAGTATTATGGAAATAGAAAAATTAATTATTAATCTAATGTCTTATAAAGTAAAATTGCAGGTTAGAAAAGAGAATCGGGGAAATGAGAAGAAATCACTAGCACTTATTGCTATAATCGATAATGATGAACTAGATGATGATATTATTAATGAAGATCTTGAGTTCAACCATGAAGATCAAGAAATTTTTGAAGTATTGGATAAGGAAAAAACTCCGAAAAACTAGCAACAATAATTCCAAAAAATGGAAATTTGTAAAATGTTTCGAATGTGATAAACCCAGTCATTTGAAAAGAGTCTGCCATAACTTGAAGAAACCTAAGTACTTTTCAAATATATTCAATAAGGAGATGAAATAAGAACTCAATGCAACTTGGGATGATTTAGATACATCTTCAAGTGTTAGTGACTCAAAAATAGAAAATGCCAACATGTGCTTCATGGCAATGGATGACCAAGCATGAAATTTTAATAAAGAGATTACTAATGGCTTAAATGATATGTATAAAGGATATAAAATGATTAGGAAAGGGTACGAGGATAGTTTAGCTGTAACGACCTGCCTTTTTGATCGCTTTAAGTCGATAATTAAATCAACTCAAACCGTTCACAAAGACAGATTATTAAGGGTAATAACACATCAGAGAAGAAATAAAATGAACTTTTATTATCTCACAATAATTTACATCATTTACATTAGTACATCAGAGTACATATAAGAGTACAAGCGGAATAACTATAACTACAAAAGGTCAAAAATCTCCAATCCAAATCCAGCTCTAATCTAGCTCCAGTTCTGTATTGCTCCAGATATCTCCAATCTATAACTACCTAAGTACTGGCTGCCCGTGTGGAAAATTATGGGCACCCAGAGTTTAGTTGTAGGAACAATAAACTCCAGGTCAGTCATGAGATTGGTTACAGAACTCAAAATAGTTGTTTTAAAGGTTTATTTTAAAGTTAGGTAATTCACCGGACCACGCCGCTAACGCGGAATGGCTCTACTCCATGTGAATACCAATGCATAGAAATTCGTAATGACTTTTGAAAAATGAAGCTACCATAAGCTCCTACCATATCACGATATACACAAAGCTGCGCTTCAATATGCTATGCTTTGATCATCAATAGCTCATCACATAACTTAAGTATGCCACATTGTCCATTCACCACGCATCGCTGATATCTATCAATATATAACCTCTGAGCTGATACATCTTAGAGAAGGGGGTTAAGTTAAGAGAATATATTCTCCGCGTCTAAGCAGATACATATTAATAAAGATCAGTGCTACGCAGTCGATTACAATGTCAGACACATAATCGATAAAGGTCTGTTCTAGGTTTGAAGAAACAAAAATCCGAAATTCCTCGAAACACGTCCAGACTTATTTGCCACTGAACTGATATAAAATCCATCTGCAAATGGGAGCTACCCATTTGAGACATTCAGCAAACAGTCTTCCGATATGAAGGGTTCTGATCTTCAATACCATCTTCAATGTCTTCAATTGCTCCATAACATCGTATTATTATTTGGAATGGTTTTTAGACAAAAATCTGATCCCGGTCTTTCCAAATAATAAGCTCAATTTTAAAAATCATATGGATATACATGACCAAATCAAGTGTCAACCCATACTATATGTGTAAAAACTCAAATTATCATTTAAAACACTTTATTACTTTTTATAAATCATTTACTAAGTTTTGGAAAAGATTTATAAAGTTAAATCCCTTTAAAACTCAATATTGAATAAAACAACGTTACAAAAAGTGTTTCAAAATACCGATATTGGCTAGTTTAAGTAAAATGACCTTTATATTACCCAAAACTCTGTGATTTCAACATAAATTATTTTTAAATAGTAAATTATGATTTTACATAAAAAAATCTATATTTTTAAATAATCTATAACGACCATTTATCATTATAGTCAACGAACTGCACTTACATCGACGTTTTCAAAAATTATTTTAAACATAACTTGAAAACTATAAGTCGAAATTGAAAACTACTTCCTCTTATTTGAAAGCTCTTATTAACAGAAAGCAAACGTTTTTTGTTTCATGGAAATTCGATTTAAATTGCAAAAGTTATAAGCGTTTAAAGTTTGCAACTAAAATACACGAAGTACCGCTGTGCGATAAGCTCTGTTTTTATTGTAATATAAATTCATATAAAAATTATTCTGAATTACTTCAAAATGTTTTAGAAAACCATTATATTTTTATACAAACTATTTTAAACTATATAAAATCATTTTAAACCATTTCCAAACAATATTTCAACTTCTAAATCTTACATTAAAATGAATAAAATATTCATTTACAATATCTACTTGATCCGAGACTTATCCGATACACATGTAAATCCACATATGTGTCTATAATAAGTGTAATGCACATACTATTACTAATAACAGCCACGAAGCATCCATTCATCCATCACACGAGTATATATGGGTATATATAACAGTGTATACATGTGTTTGTATCAGCG
Source organism: Allium sativum (assembly GCA_030737875.1). Lineage (NCBI taxonomy): Eukaryota > Viridiplantae > Streptophyta > Magnoliopsida > Asparagales > Amaryllidaceae > Allium > Allium sativum. Next base: position 325,307,761 of record CM060910.1, on the reverse strand, counting down.
TTTAACACTAAACACTTACATTGCAGTAATGACTAATTAGCCACATAATTAACAACCATTCACACAGAATAAAAAGTAAACAAATATAAGTGTTGAATTCTCACCTTGCGGTTCCACTCCACTAATCTTTATTGTAGGCCCACTAGACTGACTACCGCTATCCCAGACTGACATTATTTTCTCACCGACTCTTTATAAAATAAATAAAAAATTTCTTTTTTTTCCTTTCTAAGAGGAGGGAAGGTCGGAATTTTGGAGGAGGAGGAGGCGACTTTGGCCGAATTTAGGAAGAAAGTGGGAGGAAAAGAAGGGGAGGAAGGAGGGAAGAAAGGCTTAGGAAGCCATGGATTTTAAGGTGAGGAAGGAGGAGAAATGGAAGAGAAGAGTGGAATGAATTCTTAAGAGAAGAATGGTGGTGTATTTATACTTGAGATGAATGAATATGGTGATGACACCTCATAGGACAAGTGTATGTCATGCACAGAGTGTTGCATGCAAAATTACAAGTGTTCTAACACTTATAACAAAGAGAAGGAGAGGTAGGTGTATGAAACATTACAAGTGTCCTAACACTTTTAATAAAGAGAAAGGGAAAGGTGCATGCAAACATTACAAGTGTCCTAACACTTGTAATAAAGAGGAGGGAGGTGCTTTTGGTAGCATTTTCCTAAAAATGCCATAAAAACTAAGAGCAGCACATAATTCTAATGCTACTAATTCATGTTATCGTTTGACAAATCCATCGAACGACAAATAGTATTAACAACTCCCAAACTTATTAATAATCATATTCATCTATTAAATTTACAAATTCAAATAAAATCTATTATTTAACTTGTCAAAATTTCTAGACCGTTACATCATCCCCCTTAAGAAAGTTTCATCCTTGAAACTGCATATGAATGGAATAATCAAAAGAAATGGATAAAGAAGTAGGTTTACCTAAGTACCTGGCCAGTCTTTGATTTCAACTCGACAGTTTGGGTGGAATTTCTGCATGTCCTCTTCTATTTTTCAAGTGCAATCATTAGAATCACCACTCCATTGCACTTTAACTAACTTATCAGTCTTATTTCTCAGCCTTTTTTGGTCCTGAGCAATGATCTTAATGGGTTCCCTTTCTACTGCTAAGTTTGGAGCAATCTCTAAATCTTGTTGAGCAACCTCTTCAGTAATTTGATCAGGATTATGAACATATTTTCGTAGATGCGATACATGAAAAACACTTCGAACACCAGATAGCCATTATGGAAGTTTTACTCTGTATGCTAATGTCCCAATTTTCTCTAGGATAGGGAATGGTCCAATATATTTGGGTGCTAGCTTTCCAGTTTTCCTAAACCTCAAGACTTCTCTCATTGGAGATACCTTCCGAAATACTTCATCTCCAACTGAAAACTCTAAATCTCACCTTCGATTATCTGCATAACCCTTTTGGCGACTTTGAGAAGTTTTCAACCTCTTTTTAATCAGTTTAACCATTTCTGTTGCATCACGAATAGTGTCTGGACCAAGCAATAGTTTATTACCAGATTCAATCCAAAAAGTAGGCGATTTGCATGGGAGACCATACAAAGCTTTAAAAGGCGTCATTGTTATGATTTCTTGATAACCTTTATTATAGGAAAACTCAACTAAGTATAAATGATCTTCCCATGACCCATTGAAGTCCAGAATTCAAGCTCGTAACATATGTTCAATGATTCGATTAACTCTTTCAGTTTGTCCATCCGTCTGCAGATGGTATGCAGTGCTAACTTTTAACTTGGTACCCAAATCCTTTTGAAAACATCACACAAATGACTAGTGAAGATCGGATCATGGTCACTTACTATAATTCTGGGAATTCCATGCAGGCGAGCAATTTCCTTTACGTAAATTTGAGCAAGACTTGCTGCAGTTCTAGTTGCCTTTACCGGAGTGAAATGCGCATTCTTGGCTTGTCGATCTACTATAACTCAAATACCTTCATTTACTTTCCTGGTTCGAGGTAAACCATCGATGAAGTCTATAGATATCTAATTCCCTTTCCCACTTGGAATCCCCAATGGTTGCAGCGATCGTGCCACTTTCTGCTGATCGCCTTTAACCTGCTGACATGTTGCACATTTGTTGACATACTTCGATATATCCTTTTTAATAGACTTCCACAAAATGTTCGTTTAACATCTCGATACATTTTATTAATTCCTGGATGAATACTAAGTTTGGATATATCGAACTCATCCAGAACTTCTCGTTTAATCTTTTCTATATCCGAAACACAAATTCTTCTATTTAGCCATAGAATTTCCTGATTATCAACTTTAAAACTGCAATTCTCACATTGCTGAATCTTTTGAAAGATTTCTTAGAGAAATTTATCTTCTTTCTGCTTACTAGCGATCTTCTCGATAAGGGTTGGAGTGCTAACCAAGTAAGCAATCATGGCTTGTTTCTTACTTAATGCATCGGCAACAACATTGGTTTTTCCCGAAGTATATAATAGTGAAAATTAGGCTCACATCCCTGTTAAGTTTCAAAATTAGGCTCACATCCAGTCAAACGTTTCAAACGTTTCACATAAATTACATCCCTCTTTTTCAAAAAATCAGCAAAAAGATCATGTAAATTTATAACTAAATACAACAATTAATCATCATCAAATTCAAGCGTTAAAACCACCAAAAAACGCACCAAAAAAAAATAGTAAAACAACAGTATTATGCATCAAAAGATGCACTTATTTGTAAATAGTTGCATATATTTCAGTTATGCATCAAACTGCACTATTTATGCATACATATATGCAATTAAACTGCAATATATGCATCGTTTTATGCATATATTCAATTCTGGTCTGTTTTTCCAAGCATACGCCTTTTATGCATACATTTCTGCGTATATAGTCAATAAATGCATACATGTATGCACATTTTCGTAAGCCTTCATCCTTTTTATCTTTGTTGCATACATGTATGCACTTATACGGAATATATGCATAAATTTCTGCAACTATTCGTAGCACATGCAGCTTAGTTCAACTTTATATGCATACATGCATACAACTATTACCAATATATGCATTCATGTATGCATATGTTCATCCAGATTTTCAATATAAAATACTAGATGAATATATGCATACATGTATGCATACGTTGGTAATAGTTGCATACATTTATGAATTTTTTTAAAGGTTGCTTTTGGAAATGTTTGCGATTTTTTGATTATTTTTAATGTACCAGCGCATTTTTTCTTTTGAAAAACATGTAAGTGGCCAAAATAGGAACCCGCTTTGTAATGAAAGTTTGGGGAGGATGCTGTTTTAATTTTGAAACTTTCCAGGGACGTGTTCCTAATGCACCCTATATAATATCTTGATCATAGGATGTTAGAAATTCTAACCAACGCTGCAGTCTTAAATTCAAATCCTTCTAGGCAAATAAATATTTAAGGGGTTTATGGTCCATACATAACTCAAACTTTTCACCAAGCAAATAATGTCGCCAAATCTTTAAAGCAAAAACTACTGCCAACAGCTTTAAGCCATGAGTTGGATAATTCCTCTCATAGGGTTTTAACTGTCTAGCCGCATAAGCAACTACTTTCCCTTCTTGCATTAGAACTGCACCAATCCCTTCTTTACAGGCATTAGTATAAACTGTTAATCCCTTGTTTCCATTTATGATTGTCAAAACTAAAGCAGTAGTTAATTTCTTCTTAAATTCTTGAAAAGCTTCTTCACACTTGGAAGTCCATACAAACTTAATATTCTTCTTCGATAGCCTTATTAAGGGACAGGATATCTTAGAGAAATCTTTAACGAATATTATATAATATCAAGCCAATCCTAGTAAACTTCGAACTTCTTTAGGGTTTGTAGGCTGCTTCCAATCTTGAATAGCTGAAATCTTATAAGGATCCACCGATATTCCATCCTCGGAGACAACATGGCCGAGAAATCTAACTTTCTTTTCCCAAAAATGGCATTTTGAGAATTTTGCCTCCAACACATTATTCCTAAATATTTCCAAAACGGTTTCCAAATGCTGAGCATGTTCTTCTTCAGTTTTTGAATGTACAAGGATGTCGTCAATAAAAACCAATACAAATTTATTTAATACTTCTCTAAATACTCTATTCATTAGATCAACAAAGTAAGCGGGAGAATTGGTTAGCTCGAAAGGCCTAACCAACCATTCGTAAAAAGTATCAAGTCCCCTAAAATCAGTTAAGTGAATGCAGTCTTCAGCAATTTTTAGTTGATGGAATCCCGTAGCAAAATCCATTTTGGAGAAGACTTTGGCTCCACTTAATTGGTCGAATAAGTCATCAATTCTTGGTAAGGAATACTTATTTTTAATAGTTTGCTTATTCAAATCTCAATAATCTACACACAATCTTGATGCTCCATCCGACTTTGGAACATATACTACTGTAGAACCCCAGTTTGAGCGACTTGGTCGGATTAGTCCCCTTTTTAATAATTCCTGGGTTCACTTCCTTAGCTCTTCCTTCTCTTTTGGAGCCATTCTTCTGCTTGGGTGAACCACTGGTCTTGTATTTGGAATAAGATCAATTCGAAATTCGATTTTTCTGTGCGGAGGGAGGCACTTAACTTCTTCGAATACATCTGGAAAATCCTTAACCACGGAAATAGTTCCGAAATTTGATTCAGGAGAATCCAAGGCATATTGAAAACTATTTGTCCTTTTACTAGGACTTTCACAAGACATTTCTATAAAATTTCCTAACTTTGACTTTATTACTATTTTTCTTTTCTCACAATCTAGAACAACTTTATATTTTGTTAACCAATTCATTCCAAGTAAAATATCGAATCCAACAAAGTCTAGGGCAAAAAGGTCGAAAGGAAACTTATGAAGAGAATAGGAAATAGGGACTTGTTCGCAATATTAGAAAAGATTATCGCATCCCCTTATGGGATTTTCTACACAAAGAGGTTGTTCATTGAACTTTTTTTCAAGCATTAATTCTTCTACTAATTCCTTTGATATAGAACTATGTGAAGCCCCTGTATCAAATAGTACTCTGACTGGATTCTTTTTAACGGAAGTGCTTATAATATTCCTCTTCCTTCTTCCATAGTTGAAGGATCATCTTTTATTATGCATACTTTTGCCATATCCATATCTTTTTGCTTCTTTGGTTTTTGGCATTCATTTGCACGATGCCCTTTTCCTTGACAATTGAAACTAGTGGATTTCTTTAGAAGGTTTCCCTGGCTCCTTTCCCTTGACTTCATTTTACATTCATTTGCGTAATAACCCTTCTCCTTACAAAGGTAACAAGCAATCTTTGGATTTTTCATTCCTTTTCTTTACATTGGTTCTTCTTCTGTCCTTTAATGAATAATGATTTCTCACCATATTAAAGCTTCATCATGAAGTTTCCATGATGCTAGAAGTCTTTTCCGCTCATCATCCAACCTTAATCCTTTAAATATACTTTTGGATGATCGAATCCAGGCTTATGCTTCGATAATAGATTTGGTACACATAAACTGCTTTCCACCCAAACAACTGAAAGTCTTGTTTAGAGTCACCAAATCTGGTTGAGATTGATTTTGGATAGTTGGCTCAACTGTTGCAGTGGGATTATGATCATAAGGAGTGGTACTTTCTCGTCCTCTACCTCATCTCCTTTATCCGCTCATCTTTTACTATCTATAGTAGGAAAATGGTTCAAGCACTCAGATGAGATATCTTAGGGATACGCAAACCATTAAATAGATAAGGAGTTATTTATTTTAATTTCTTATGTTCATTATTGTTTTCTTAGGGCATTACTTACCCTAATTCTAATGAGTTATACCCTATAGCCTTGTATAAACCAAAGCTCTGATACCAATTTGTAAAGACCTTCTTTTTAATTGTTTTAAGTCGGTAATTAAACCAACTCAAACCGTTCACAAAGAAAGTTTGTTAGGGGTAATAACACATCAGAGCACACACAAAATGAACTTTTATTATCTCATAATAATTTACATCATTTACATTAGTACATCAGAGTACATATTAGAGTACAAGCAGAATAACTATAACTACAAAGGATCAAAATGTTCTAATCCAGATCCAGCTCCAATCTAGTTTCAGCTCCAATATTGTATTGCTCCAAATAGCTCCAATCTATAACTACCCCAGCTACCAGTTTCCTATATGTAAAATTATGGGCACCCAGAGTTTAGTTGCAGGAATAATAAACTCAAGGTTAGCCATGTGACCAGTGTGAGAACTGAAAATAGTTGTTTTAAGGTTTATTTTTAAGTTAGGTAATTCACCAAACCATGCCGCTATCGCGGAACTAGTTTACTCCATTTGAATACCAATGCATAGAAATTCGCAATGACTTTTGAAAAATGAAGCTATCGTAAGCTCCTACCATATCACACAATGCAAGCGCACACCAAATGGGCGAGTTTTGCCTTATGATAACAAAAAATTGTTTTCATATGTGAAAATCCTCTTTCTTATTATCATTAGTGCATAGTATGGAAAATCATTTCGCAAATAAATGTATTAATTTTAGCCAACATAATTCCCCATCCCATTATGTTGACATATAGGTTGCTGCCCCCCCATGAATTCGGGTATAAAGGCTTTCTGTTGCTCTATTACAAGTAGGGGAATTGAAGCTTCACTCTTTCCTATCCACTTTGCCGAGGAGAGAGAACTATCAGATAACTCAACCTAAACAGAAAGGTAAAAAAGTCCGCTAGTTTAGTTTTTTGATACACATATAATTAATGGAATGATAAATGCGATCGGTGGTGTTATACAATCAAAACCGTACGAGCTCGTAGTGGAGAAATGGATTTCCAACATGACCAAGGCAAAGGATCTTCCTTACCGAACCATGGAAACGCCTACAGAGGAATGTTCCCGGGAGAAACAACTGATGAATCTCCTGCTAACTCAAGACCGGGCCATCTCTATATATCGACTCCGCTAGATGGACCCGAATATGACATTCCTCGATCGTTACCAACCTTTAAAAATGTAATGTCCTGTAATTTTCACAATATAATAACTAATTTATTTAATTATTTAAATAGTGAATTCGAAATTTAAATGGTTGTTAAATTAAATAATATTGAATATTTAATTTATATAAATAATAGAATAATATATTTGATTTTGAAATAGTCGGAAATAGTGAATTGACGATATAGTGTGAAATGGACAATTCAAAATATAAATTTCAGTTTAAAATTTGAGTACGATAACGAATATATTATTTAAACGAAGTTTGAACGTATAATTATATTATAATTAAAATCGAGCTTGAAATGGTGCGGCAGTTCGTTATTTGGCGATTTGAACTTCAACTGAATATACAGGGTCCGTTTTAAATCGGATTTCTGTGAAACAAGAAACGTTCGGAGCTGGTGAAGTATATTTTTCTAGTGGAAGAGAAAAATTGGGATTTCATTGTGTAGATTTTGAGTTATGTCCAAATCAAAATTTCGAAAAGTCGCTATGGAATTCCTTTATAATTTATAACGATTTATAAAAGGATTTAAATATAAATCGAATATTGATATAACTCTGATGATGAAATATCGAGTTGTAAATCCATATATATTTATTCTGGAGCTGTATGGTATTCTATTGTGAATATATACGATAATATAAATTTATTTATATTTAACTTAATTATTTTTAAATATATATATATATATATATATATTTAAATGGGTTATTTAGAGCTTTAAAAATAGCCAATTTTGCAAACGACCTCCGTTTTCGGTGAAACTAATTTTGTGGGATCCACAATATTAAATTATTTCTAGATTTCAAGTTTTGTTATTTTTGGAGTCAGCGTGTGGCCGTACAGATTTTTAATGTGAAAAACAATCAGTAATTTGACAGTTAAAAATACGCTGTGTAAGCAAACAGAGTCAGAATTCGACGAAACCAGTTTCGTTGGGTCCGTAATGTCGAACTGAAGGTGTATATCCATTTCCTTGATTTTTGGATATCGTGTGTGATCATGAGAATTTTTAAATGGTAATTACAATAGTAGTTGCTTAAAAATCAATATAAAATTCAATATAAAAATATTAAAAATCTCCTATAAATACTCCTTAAAGTTTTCAAACCCTAAACTAAATTTTCCATGGTCAAACATTTCCGCCGCAAGCCTTTTATTCTTCCAGGAAATTGTTTGATCTTCACAAATTAATATCAATTGATATAAAATCCTATAAATCGAAATGTACATATATTATTACTTGCATCAACCTAAGCTTCAATCTGCTATCTGTTTTGTGAGGTGCGGTCGCGATACAAGGGGATCAAATTATACACAGTAAAACCTAGGGTTTGATTTATGGCGAGATTTAAGCGGGGATTGATGAATTCGAGTTCGGATGTGGATTTAGGAGGTGATTTAGAAGTCGTATGTTTTTTTGGGATTTTATATAAATAAAGACCGTTGATCTTTTATTGAGCAGCAGTAAAGCTGCGGAGGACGGACTCGCCAGTGTCGATGCGAGTTGAGGAAGGATGGTCGGAAGTGAAAGAGTTTGGGAGGAGGATCGAGATGGTGAAGTTTGTTTGGAATACTTGGAGTAATGGAGGTGCGATGGAAGGCTGAATCGCGGTCATGGTAAGGTTGGAGTTGCAGTTTTTATCTGGGTGAAGAAGAGGAGGATGAGCGTTTGTATTAAGCCTCTAATTATATTTTAAATGGGTGATTAGGAAGGGAACACTGGTACTTTCGAAATGGGTGATACTGATGGAGACACTACTTCGTAGTCCACGCGAGTTTGATTAGTGGGAAAATGGCCGAGTGTTACCATTCTAGGAATTGGTCATTTGTTGATTTTGGCATGGACTGTTTTGATACTGTGTGTGTTCTGGGATTTCAATTGGAGGCATTTAAAGGTGCAGAAGGGGCCAAACAGATGGAGCAGCGTGATCTTGTTTCAGAAATGGGAAGAAGAAGGCATTCAAGAAGTTTGGTCCTTTTCAGAAATCGAAATGGAGGAGCATCATTTGTTGTTTGCATGGTGGAAGATAATACACTATTCGGAGCGGGTCTAAATTTGGTGATGGGCCGAGAAAATAAAAGGGGTAAAGCCCATTGAACAATTTAATTAGTTTAATTTTAATTTTTAATTTATACATTAACTTGTAAATTAAATATCTCGATCCCACTGTATCAGAATTCTGAACGGTCAGTCACGTTAGGATCGTATGGACGAGGGCTACACGCTGGAACTGACTGGGAGCGAATTGGAGTCAGTTATAATTTATAGCGAAATAAATTGTCCGTCTGAATCAAGCGATGGTTATCGTTATTAACGATGATCGTCCAATGTGAGTAAATCTCACTTATTTGATCAGTTCATATTTTTATAACGTATATTTAGAACTGATAAATGATGATTGATTGCTGTGTATTGACTGTTTGGTTGAAATGCTAAGTAATTGGTTGAAATTATAGTCTGGTTATATATATATATATAAATTGATTCTGTTTAGCAGAATATTTCCTAGTGAAATGAAATTGATGTTAATTATATTGTTTAACATCTGTGGATGCAGGGAAACAGGTCGACGGAATCCAACTGGATTCCTCGACAAATATTTATAATACTATTGTTTTCATATATTGTAATATATGATGTGATATATAATCTGTTGTTGATTATGTGTGTTGAATGATATCGATCATTGTTATTTGGGTATTTTAAATACCATAAGAGATACTGGGATGTAGAAAAGGAGATTTTCAAAGTGTATTTTGAAAATAAAGTATTTATATAAAATCAATGGATTTTATATATAAAAGGAATAAGGATTTTATAAAAGAAAATAATTATAAAATCAAAGGATTTTATAACAGAAAATATTTGTGAAACAAATATAGAAAAGAAAATATTTGTGAAACAAATAGAAAAGAAAATATTTGTGAAACAAATAGAAAAGAAAATATTTGTGAAACAAACAGAAAAGGAAATATTTGTGAAACAAATGGAAATGGAAGTATTTGTAAACCATTTACAAATCGAATTGAAAAGGAAGTATTTGTAAACCATTTACAAATAGAATTGAAAAGGAAGTATTTGTAAACCATTTACAAATAGAATTTAAAAGGAAGTATTTGTAAAACATTTACAAATAGATTAGAAAAGGAAATATTATTGGGAAATAAATATGATATTAGAAAAAGAAATATTTATTTAGAAAATAAATGGAATTATAAAGGAAATATTTATTTAGAAAATAAATAGATTATAAAAGGAAATACTTGAAAAATGAATAGAATTGTATAAAAAGGGAATTTTACACTAGGAAGGTTTAGACCCGTGCTTCGCTCACGTGTATAACATAATATGAATTTAAAGTGAATATTTAAGAGAAATCTGTTTTAACAGATAAAGTAAGAAGATTAATTTATAAACCAGGTTTTATAAATTAAGTAAAATATTTATCATTGGATAAATAGAATATATAAGTCAGGACTTATATAGAGGAGTAAGAATCGATTTCAACATCGATAGTTGAACTGAATATGGACGAAGAGTAATTGGATAGGGTTAACAAGTTATAGTTAATCAGTTAAAATTAACCAGTTAGAGTTAATCAGTTAGAGTTAACCAGTTAGGGTTAATCAAAATGAGTTAATCAAATATTGGTTATTCGAATAGAGAAATCAATTAGAGTTAAAGATTAATCGATTAGAATTAGAATTTATCGATTAGAGTTAGAAAAATCGATCAGAATTAGAGTTAATCGAATTAGAGAAATCAATTAGAGTTAGAATTAGTTGATTAGAGTTAGTCGAGTATTGGTTAATCGAATAGAGTTAGTCGAGTATGGGTTAATCGAATAGAGTTAGTCGAGTATTGGTTAATCGTAGAAAGGAGTTATCGAATATTAGTTATTCGAAAGGAGTTATCGAATAACTAATTCGAAAGGGTTATCGAATATTAGTTATTCGAAAGGAGTTAATCGAATAAAGTTTATTCGAATAGAGTTAAAGGAGTAAATCGAATATAGTTTATTCGAATAGAGTTAAAGGAGTTAATCGAACATAGTTTATTCGAAAGGAGTTAATTGATATGGGTTAATTGAAAGGAGTTAATCGAGTGGAGTTAATCCAATAGAGTTAATTGAATTAGAATTAATCAAATAGAGTTAATCAAATAGAGCTAACTGATAAGAGTAAATCGATTAGAGTTAATCGAATAGTGCTAATTGAATAGAGTTAATCGAATATGGCTATTCGAAGAGAGATTATCGAATATAGTTTATTCGAAGGAAAGAGTTATCGAATAGAGATTTATTCGAAAGAGAGTTACGTAAGGAAGTTTGTTAAAGGTTTAAAAGGTAAACCTTGTCTGTTTCGAAGTTAGAAATGTTGTTCAGTTAAGGTCTGAGAGGTAGTTATACCCCAACTTGATTGGCTTCGTTTTTAACTAAGGAATGGTTAAGGTTTGATAGTGAAGGTTGGTTAAGTGAATTTAGTTAATGAAGGTAATGATTTAAATTAGCGTAGCGATGTTCTATTTAAACATCTGTTTAAATCCAATGAAGTAGTTTTGGAAACATTTTCCGAATATAATCTGAGAAATTTTCTAATCATAGAAAATGAAATGTTTAATGATAAAGAATACTGGAATGACAGTGATATGTGAAAAAGAGATGGAAATGTTTTCCAATGATTAATAACATATATTTTCTAAATTTAGAAAATAAGAATTTATGGAGATATGGAAATGGATAACTGAATAAATTAATGATAAATTAATTTAAGAGATAAATGATGATTAATGATTGATCAATAGAATTTCCATCTGGAAATAATATCGTGGTTTGCACACGTGTTTATCTTCGATAGTTAACTCACCAACTATCGAAGTTTTTAACCATTTTTCCATTGTCAATACGGAGAGACCGTGATTAGATTCATTATCTGAAAACCACTCTGTATGGGCGTTAGCGTTGTGATCAAATATGATGAAGATAATTGAAGAAGGAGTTATGCAAGGGCTGTCCTGTTATTCAGAATAGTGCCTTCGGTTTGTCCAGTCCCAGGACGACCAGTATGGAAGAATGTCTGACAGAGTATATTCAATGGATCACGTAAGTTGAACTCTTCAAACATATTTACATTTGGTGGCGGAGGAATTCGTTTCTCTTAGCTGGATACCCATTGTATTTTTGGGGGAATCAATTTGTGATTTGGCGGGTATGACGATGTGACATTCAAAGTGAATAAATGTGTTATTTGTCAGAGATGAGCGTGGCCTCTAGCCTCACAACCGGGAAAAGACAAAAATCGGGCAGGCAACATGGCTAAGTTGTTGGCTGCCAAGTAGGGTGTATTATCACCTATCTAGAGATATTCATTTCATTCTTTAATCTATTCGATGCTGTCCCATTCGGGAAACGGTTGCTGATCCTAATCGTTCGTGATATACATTCGATACGCTCAAGCGAATGGAGTGGTCGGTCATGTGTGGTCGGGTTGCAAGATGTTCTTGTTGAACCCAGTGTATTCCTATCTAGACGTACACTATCGGAAGGTAGTTCCATACCTTGTCATAGTTGGAAATCCATTATCCAATAAGTGCTCGTGGTTTTGATTGTATACTATATATGTGGAACATGAGATGAAAGCGTTCTGCAAGATGATTATTATATTGTGATTGATAGACACTATTATAATATAATAAGAGTTTTGATATAAAAGATCATTGTTTCTTTAAAAATGATTTGAAAGTTAAATCAAATTGATTTGGATTCTCATAAGGACAAAACCCGTTCCGTTATACGACGTGGTCTTATGAGATATCATTTAATTGCTCAAACTATTTTAAACTGTTTTACTCACACCAGTTCCATGACTGACCTAGAGTTTGTTTTTTTCCCCAAACTCTTGGGTGCCCAATTTTGTACGGGCAGTCAAGTAGTCGGGATTTACAGATACTTGAAGAGCTGGAGCAGGAGGCTTCAAGATTAAATAGATTGTTATTTCCACTGTGTTGTAAGTGTTATACTCTAATAACGGTATTGTATACAGATACTGTTTTATTTCAAAGTTATGTTATGAAATATATTTATTCGTTCCGCTGTGAGATTCGTGTTTAGTCTGATGTTGTATGTTCTTCTTCTTCTATTCTAAGTTTCTATCTTATCTATTCTCACCCTCTTATTTCTTTCATGGACTATCCGGTATTTCTGATGCTTGAATAGTCGACATAGTGTTGTATGCCGATATCCATGATCATAAATTCCTCGGGTTGTTACAGTGGTATCAGAGCTTAAGGTTAAGTAATTACCTTTGCTCTGTGGCGTGACTCAGCAGAGATAGGGTTAGCAATACCCTAGATTGAGTTGAGTGCATATATATGAGCGCGCATTTGTTATTGATATAAAAATGATTTTATATTGTGTAGATTTATTGGTTGAGTTGTTTATGGGTTCTGATCGATCAATTTGATCACTGTATCGGTAGGAGTTTCTAAACACTCGAATACGATGGTTCGACACGACATGTTTTGAAAAAAAGGGTAAATGAAATAATTTTACCCAAAGTATATTTTGATATAGAGAAAATATATATATTGGAATTATAGTATATTGGATGTGTTGGTTGTGATTATAATAAAAAAAAGGATTATAATTGAAACGGTTATGCAAATAACCAGTCAAAATTCGTATAAGTGTTAGGAGATGAATTCAATCTGAATTTAAAATCAGAAATGAAATTACAACCCTGAAAAGTTAGAGAAGTGTTTGTAATTGGACTTGGATTAAATATATGAGAATTTTAAAATCCTGGGATATTTTAAAGCATTGAAAATGGTATTTTGAAATGAAATTCAAAATGGAAGTGTTTAGATATGGTTTTGAAAGTGATATAGTATTGAACTCACTTCGATAACTGGAAATAGATTCCGATGATGATCATGACATCATCGGTGTTCATTTTCGAGTTGTAAGCGACGGATTACTACCAAAATTTTTGTTTTTGAATTGTTTTGAGAAAATAAGTTGTTTTGATATTCCAAAATGAATATTTTGATTTTTGGAAAAGGTTAAGCTATTTAAAAACTCCCAGAAACAGATTATTTGAATTAAAACAAATTAAAGTAGAATTTGTAAAAGCAAATAGAAATAGAAATTGTTTGGATTAAAATCAGTTAAGTGGAAAATGAATTGAGATAGAAAATATCGAATTATATTTGATTAGAGAATAATCTGGAATGGAATTGAGTGGATAAGTTAAGTATATTGGGTTAAGGAGTTATGAGTTTGAAAATCAAGAATGTAACATTGGTTTGAAATAAAATTCGACTTTGGTATAAGAGAATGATTTGGTTTGAGAAGTGATTGGAGTTTGATTGGGATGACATGGGTATATGCTGAATTAACAGCAGATGGAAATGATATAATGATATGCCCGACAAAAAGGTACAAGTTTATATTTCTATTGGATATGAGATTTATGAGCCGAATTGGCAAGCCGCTTGGCTGTTTGATTTTCTTTTGGGTTGGAGATGGCCTAGAGAGGCGAGTTGGAGTTTGAGCTATTGACCAGTACAAAGGAGGTGCTGGCACAATTTTTCGAAAATTTCGGGAGTTAAAATATATTCTGAATTTTTGAAAATTTAATTAATCGGAAAGAATTAAAATTTAATTGAAATTAAATTGGTTTAGTTAAAACTGAAGTTGAGAAGTGAACAAATAAAATTGTACTAGTCAATAGGGTTTGTTTCTACCTTAGCAATTTCGAGGACGAAATTATTTTAAGGGGGGAAGAACGTAATGTCCCGTAATATTCACAATATAATAATTAATTTGTTTAATTATTTAAATAGTGAATTTGAAATTTAAATGGTTGTTAAATTAAGTTATATTGAATATTTAATTTATATAAATAATAGAATAATATATTTGATTTCGAAATAGTCGGAAATAGTGAATTGACGATATAGTGTGAACTGGACAATTCAAAATATAAATTTCAGTTTAAAATTTGAGTACGATAACGAATATATTATTTAAACAAAGTTTGAACGTATAATTATATTATAATTAAAATCGAGCTTGAAATGGTGCGGCAGTTCGTTATTTGGCGATTTGAACTTCAACTGAATATACAGGGTCCGTTTTAAATCGGATTTCTGTGAAACAAGAAACGTTCAGAGCTAGTGAAGTATATTTTTCTAGTGGAAGAGAAAAATGGGGATTTATTGTGTAGATTTTGAGTTATGTCCAAATCAAAATTTCGAAAAGTCGCTATGGAATTCCTTTATAATTTATAACGATTTATAAAAGGATTTAAATATAAATCGAATATCGATATAACTCTGATGATGAAATATCGAGTTGTAAATCCAAATATATTTATTCTGGAGCTGTATGGTATTCTATTGTGAATATATACGATAATATAAATTTATTTATATTTAACTTAATTATTTTTAAATATATATATATATATATATTTAAATGGGTTATTTAGAGCTTTAAAAATAGCCAGTTTTGCAAACGACCTCCATTTTCGACGAAACTAATTTTGTTGGATCCGCAATATTAAATTATTGCTAGATTTCAAGTTTTGTTATTTTTGGAGTCAGTGTGTGGCCGTACGGATTTTTAATGTGAAAAACAATCAGTAATTTGACAGTTAAAAATACGCTGTGTGAGCAAACGGAGTCAGAATTCGACGAAACCAGTTTCGTTGGGTCCGTAATGTCGAACTAAAGGTGTATGTCCATTTCCATGATTTTTGGATATCTGTGTGATCATGAGAATTTTTAAATGATAATTACAACAGTAGTTGCTTAAAAATCAGTATAAAATTCAATATAAAAATACTCCTTAAAATTTTCTAACCCTAAACTAAATTTTCCACGGTCAAACATTTCCGCCGCAAGCCTTTTATTCTTCTAGGAAATTGTTTGATCTTCACAAATTAATATCAAATGATATAAAATCCTATAAATCGAAATGTATATATATATTATTACTCGCATCAACCTAAGCTTCAATCTGCTATCTGTTTTGTGAGGTGCGGTCACGATACAAGGGGATCGAATTATACACAGTAAAACCTAGGGTTTGATTTATGGCGAGATTTAAGCGGGGATTGATGAATTCGAGTTCGGATGTGGATTTAGGAGGTGATTTAGAAGTCGTATGTTATTTTTGGGATTTTATATAAATAAAGACCGTCGATCTTTTGTTGAGCAGTAGTAAAGATGTGGAGGACGGACTCGCCAGTGTCGATGCGAGTTGAGGAAGGATGATCGGAAGTGAAAGAGTTTGGTAGGAGGAGTGAGATGGTGAAGTTTGTTTGGAAATTCTTGGAGTAATGGAGGTGCGATGGAAGGCTGAATCGCGGTCATGGTAAGGTTGGAGTAGCAGTTTTTTTCTGGGTGAAGAAGAGGAGGATGAGCGTTTGTATTAAGCCGCTAATTATGTTTTAAATGGGTGAGTAGGAAGGGAACACTGGTACTTTCGAAATAGGTGATACTGATGGAGACACTACTTCATGGTCCACGCGAGTTTGATTAGTGGGAAAATGGCCAAGTGTTACCATTCTAGGAATTGATCATTTGTTGATTTTGGCATGGACTGTTTTGATACTGTTCGTGTTCTGGAGTTTCAATTGGAGGCATTTAAAGGTGCGGAAGGGGCCAAACAGATGGAGCAGCGTGGTCTCGTTTCAAAAATGGGAAGAAGAAGGCGTTCAAGAAGTTCAGTCCTTTTCAGAAATCGAAATGGAGGAGCAGCATTTGTTGTTTGCGTGGTGGAAGATAATACACTATTTGGAGCGGGTCTAAATTTGGTGATGGGCCGAGAAAATAAAAGGGGTAAAACCCATTAAACAATTTAATTAGTTTAATTTTAATTTATACATTAACTTGTAAATTAAATATTTCGATCCCACTGTATTAGAATTCTGAACGGTCAGTCACGTTAGGATCGTATGGACGAGGGCTACACGCTGGAACTGACTGGGAGCGAATTGGAGTCCATTACAATTTATAGCGAAATAAATTATTCGTCTGAATCAAGCGACGGTTATCGTTATTAACGATGATCGTCCAATGTGAGTAAATCTCACTGATCTGATCAGTTCATATTTTTATAACGTATATTTAGAACTGATAAATGATGATTGATTGATGTGTGTTGACTGTTTGGTTAAACCGCTAAGTAATTGGTTGAAATTATAGTCTGGTTATATATATATAAATTGATTCTGTTTAGCAGAATATTTCCTAGTGAAATGAAATTGATGTTAATTATATTGTTTAACATCTATGGATGCAGGGAAACAGGTCGACGGAATCCAACTGGATTCCTCGACAAATATTTACAATACTATTGTTTTCATATATTGTAATATATGATGTGATATATAATCTGTTGTTGATTATGTGTGTTGAATGATATCGATCATTGTTATTTGGGTATTTTAAATACCATAAGAGATACTGGGATGTAGAAAAGGGAATTTTCAAAGTGTATTTTGAAAATAAATTATTTAAATAAAATCAATGGATTTTATGTATAAAAGGAAAAAGGATTTTATAAAAGAAAATAATTATAAAATCAAAGGATTTTATAAAAGAAAATATTTGCGAAACAAATATACAAAAGAAAATGTTTGTGAAACAAATAGAAAAGAAAATATTTGTGAAACAAATAGAAAAGGAAGTATTTGTAAACCATTTACCAATAGAATTGAAAAGGAAGTATTTGTAAACCATTTACAAATAGAATTGAAAAGGAGGTATTTGTAAACCATTTACAAATAGAATTGAAAAGGAAGTATTTGTAAATCATTTACAAATAAAATAGAAAAGGAAATATTATTGGAAAATAAATATGATATTAGAAAAAGAAATATTTATTTAGAAAATAAATGGAATTATAAAGGAAATATTTATTTAGAAAATAAATAGATTATAAAAGGAAATACTTGAAAAATGAATAGAATTGTATAAAAAGGGAATTTTACACTAGGAAGGATTAGACCCGTGCTTCGCACACGAGTATAACAAAATATGAATTTAAAGTGAATATTTAAGAGAAATCTGTTTTAACAGATAAAGTAAGAAGATTAATTTATAAATTAGGTTTTATAAATTAAGTAAAATATTTATCATTGGATAAATAGAATATATAAGTCAAGACTTATATAGAGGAGTAAGAATCGATTTCAGCATCGATAGTTGAACTGAATAGAGACAAAGAGTAAATTGGATAGGGTTAACCAGTTAGAGTTAATCAGTTAGAGTTAACCGGTTAGAGTTAATCACTTAGAGTTAACTAGTTAGAGTTAATCAAAATGAGTTAATCAAATATTGGTTATTCGAATAGAGAAATCAATTAGAGTTAGAGATTAATCGATTAGGATTAGAATTTATCGATTAGAGTTAGAATTAATCGATCAGAATTAGAGTTAATCGAATTAGAGAAATCAATTAGAGTTAGAGTTAGTTGATTAGTGTTAGTCGAGTATTGGTTAATCAAATAGAGTTAGTCGAGTATGGGTTAATTGAATAGAGTTAGTCGAGTAATGGTTAATCGTAGAAAGGAGTTATCGAATATTAGTTATTCGAAAGGAGTTATCGAATATTAGTTATTCGAAAGGGTTATCGAATATTAGTTATTCGAAAGGAGTTAATCGAATATAGTTTATTTGAATAGAGTTAAAGGAGTAAATCGAATATAGTTTATTCAAATAGAGTTAAAGGAGTTAATCGGATATAGTTTATTCGAAAGGAGTTAATTGACAAGAGTTAATTAAAAGGAGTTAATTGAGTGGAGTTAATCCAATAGAGTTAATTGAATTAGAATTAATCAAATAGAGTTAATCAAATAGAGCTAACTGATAAGAGTAAATCGATTAGAGTTAATCGAATAGTGTTAATTGAATAGAGTTAATCGAATATGGCTATTCGAAGAGAGATTATCGAATATAGTTTATTCGAAGGAAAGAGTTATCGAATAGAGATTTACTCGAAAGAGAGTTACGTAAGGAAGTTTGTTAAAGGTTCAAAAGGTAAACCTTGTCTGTTTCGAAGTTAGAAATGTTGTTCAGTTAAGGTCTGAGAGGTAGTTATACCCCAACTTGATTGGCTTCATTTTTAACTAAGGAATGGTTAAGGTTTGCTAGTGAAGGTTGGTTAAGTGAATTTAGTTAATGAAGGTAATGATTTGAATTGGCATAGCGATGTTATATTTAAACATCTATTTAAATCCAATGAAGGAGTTTTGGAAACATTTTCCAAATATAATCAGAGATATTTTCTAATCATAGAAAATGAAATGTTTAATGATAAAGAATACTGGAATGACAGCGATACGTGAAAAAGAGATGGAAATGTTTTCCAACGATTAATAACGTATATTTTCTAAATTTAGAAAATAAGAATTTATGGAGATATGGAAATGGGTAACTGAATAAATTAATGATAAATTAATTTAAGAGATAAATGATGATTGATGATTGGTCGATAGAATTTCCATCTGGAAATAATATCGTGGTTTGCACACGTGTTTTTCTTCGATAGTTAACTCACCGACTATCGAAGTTTTTGACCATTTTTCCGTTGTCAATACGGAGAGACCCGGATCAGATTCATCATCTGAAAACCACTCTGTATGGGCGTTAGCATTGCGATCAAATATGATGAAGATATTAAAGAAGGTGTTATGCAAGGGCTGTCCTGTTTACAGAATAGTGCCTTCGGTTTGTCCAGTCCCATGACGACCAGTATGGAAGAATGTCTAACAGAGTATATTTAATGGATCACGTAAGTTGATCTCTTCAAACGTATTTACGTTTGGTGGTGGAGGAATTCATTTCTCTTAGCTGTATACCCGTAGTATTTTTAGGGGAATCAATTTGTGATTTGGTGGGTATGACGATGTGACATTCAAAGTGAATGAATGTGTGATCTGTCAGAGATGAGCGCGGCCTCTAGCCTCAAAACCGGGAAATGACAAAAATTGGGCAGGCAGCATGGCTAAGTGGTTGGCTGCCAAGTAGGGTGTATTATCACCTATCTAGAGATATTCATTTCATTTTTTAATCTATTCGATGTTGTCCCATTCGGGAAACGGTTGCTGATCCCAATCATTGGTGATATACATTCGATACACTCAAGCGAAATGAGTGGTCGGTCATGTGTGGCCGGGTTGCAAGATGTTCTTGTTGAACCCAATGTATTCCTATCTAGAGGTACACTATCGGAAGGTGGTTCCATACCTTGTCATAGTTGGAAATCCATTATCCAATAAGTGCTCGCGGTTTTGATTGTATACTATATATGTGGAACATGAGATGAAAGCGTTCTGCAAGATGATTATTATATTGTGATTGATAGACACTATTATAATATCAAAAGAGTTTTGATACAAAAGATCATTGTTTCTTTCAAAATGATTTGAAAGTTAAATCAAATTGATTTGGATTCTCATAAGGAAAAAACCCGTTCCGTTATATCGCGTGGTCTTATGAGATATCGTTTAATTGCTCAAACTATTTTAAACTGTTTTACTCACACCAGTCCCATGACTGGCCCAGAGTTTGTTTTGTTTTGTTTTCCCTAAACTCTTGGGTGCCCAATTTTGTACGAGCAGCTAAGTAGTCGGGATTTACAGATACTTGAAGAGCTGGAGCAGGAGGCTTCAGGATTATATAGATTGTTATTTCCACTGTGTTGTAAGTGTTATACTCTAATAATGGTATTGTATACAGATACTGTTTTATTTCAAAGTTATGTTATGAAATATATTTATTCGTTTCGCTGTGAGATTCGTGTTTAATCTGTTGTTGTATGTTCTTCTTCTTCTTATATTCTAAGTTTCTATCTTATCTATTCTCACCCTCTAATTTCTTTCATGGACTATCCGGTATTTCCGATGCTTGAATATTCGACATTGTGTTGTATGCCGATATCCAGGATCGCAAATTCCTCGGGACGTTACAAAACCAGGCGCCTGCACAACAACAACCGCAAAAGTAGATGTTTTCCACATAGGTTAATACATGGACTCCATACCATGGTACACCTTTTATCAAGAAGGGAATGGCCATACACTAATGGGTGCAACCCACTTAGCCTTGCTGCATTCATTCTGTTTTAGGTCATTTACCGGGGTGTGAGGCTTGTCGAGGTCACGATATACACAAAGTTACACTTCAATAAGCCATGCTTTGATCATCCATAGCTCATAACATAACATAAGTATGCCACATTTCCCATTCACTACTCATCACCGATATCTATCGATATATAACCTCTGAGCTCCTATGTCTCACAGAATGGTGCTAAGCAAAGAGAATAATTTCTCTGCCATCAAGTAGATACATATCAATAAAGATCAGTGCTACGTAGTCAATTACAATGTTAGGCACACAATCCATAAAAGTTTGTTCTAGGTTTGAATAAAACAAAAATCTGAAGTTCCTCCAAACACGTCCAGACTTATTTGCCACATAACTGATATAGAAATCCATCTACAAACGAGAGCTACTCATTTGAGACATTCAACAAACAGTCTTTTCGATATGAATGGTTATGGTTTTCAATACCGTCTCCAATCTCTTCAATTTCTCCATAACCTCGTATTATTATTTGGAATGATTTTCAGACAAAAATCCGATCCTAGTCTTTCCAAATAATAAGCACAGTTTTAAAAACCATGTGGATTTACATGACCAAATCAAGTCTCAACCCATATACCATGTTTGAAAACTCAAATTATCATTTAAAACACTTTATCACTTGTTATAAATCATTTACAAAGTTTTGCGAAAGATTTATAAAGTTAAATCCCTTTAAAACTCAATATTGAATAAACAGTGTTGCAAAAGCGTGACAAAAAGTGTTTCAAAATACCGATATTAGCTGATTCAAGTAAAATGACCTTTATATTACCCAAAACTCCATGATTTCAACAAAAATTACTTTTAAATAATAAATTATGATTTTACAAAAAAAAAATCCATATTTTTAAATAATCTATAACAGCCATTTATCATTATAGTCAACGAACTGCACTTACATCGACCTTCTCAAAAATTGTTTTAAATGTAACTTGAAAACTATAAGTCGAAATCGAAAATTGTTTTCCCTTATTTGAAAGATCTTGTTAATAGAAAGCAAACGGTTTCCATTTTGTGGAAATTCAATTTAAATTGCAAAAGTTACAAGCATTTAAAGTTTGCAACTAAAATACGCGAATTGCCACTGTGCGACAAGCCCTGTTTTGACTGTAATATACGTTCATATAAAATTTATTCCGAACTGCTTCAAAATATTTTAGAAAACCATTATATTTTTATACACTACGTTAAACTATATAAAACCCTTTTAAACCATTTCCAAACAATATTTCAACTTTCAAATCTTACATTTAAATGAATAAAATATTCATTTACAATACCGACTAGATCCGAGACTTATCCGATGCCCATATAAGTCCATACATGTGTGTGTAACAAGTGTAATGCACATACTATTACTAATAACAACCACGAAGCATCCATTCATCCATCACACGAGTATATATGGGTATATATAACAATGTATACATGTGTACGTATAAGCGTTTGACACTAAACGCTTACATTGCAATAATTACTAATCAACCACATAATTAACAACCATTCACACAGCATAAAAACTGAACAAATATAAGTGTCGAGTTCTTACCTTGCGGTTCCACTCCACCAATCTTTATTGTAGGACCAATAGACCGACTATCACTATCCCGGACTGACAGTATTTCCTCACTGACTCTTTATAAAATAAATAAAAAATTCTTTTCTATTTTTTAAGAGGAGAGAAGGTCAGAATTTTGGAGGAGGTTGCTTTGGACGAATTTAGGGAGAAAGAGGGAGGAAAAGAAGGAGAGGAAGGAGGGAAAAAGGCTTAGGAAGCCATGGATTATAAGGTGAGGAAGGAGGAGAAATGGAAGAGAAGTGAGGAATGAAAGCTTAAGGGAAGAAGGGTGGTGTATTTATATTTGAAATGAATGAATATGGTGAGGACGACTTATAGGACAAGTGTATGTCATGCATGGAGTGTTGCATGTAAAATTACAAGTGTCCTAACACTGGTAATAAAGAGGAGAGGTGAATACAACATTACAAGTGTTCTAACACTTGTAATAAAGAGAAGGAAAGGTGCATTACAAGTATCCTAACAATTTTAATAAAGAGAATGGAGGTGCTTTTGGTAGCATTTCCCTTAAAATGCAATGAAAACTATGATCAATACATAATTCTAATGCTACTAATTCATGCTATCGTTTGATAATTCCATCGAACGACAAATAGTATTAACAAATCCCAAACTTATTAATAATCATTTCCATCTATTAAATTTATAAATTCAAATAAAATCTATCATTTAACTTGTCAAAATTTCTAGACCGTTACATTCACCCCCTTAAGAAAGTCTCATCCTCGAAACTGCATATGAAGGGAATAATCAAAAGAAATGGATAAAGAAGTCGGTTTACCTAAGTATCTGGCTAGTCTTGGATATTAACTCGACAGTTTGGGTGGAATTTGTGCATGGTCTCTTCTGTTTCCCATGTGCAATCATTAGAATCACCGCTCCATTGCACTTTAACTAACTTAATAGTCTTATTTCTCATCCTTTTTTGGTCCTTAGCAATGATCTTGATGGATTCCCTTTCTACTGCTAAGTTTGGAGCAATTCTAAATCTTGTTGAGCAACCTTTTCAATAATTTGATCAAGATCGTGAACATATTTTTGCGGATGCGATACATGGAAAACATTATGAACACCAGATAGCCATTATGGAAATTCTACTCTGTAAGCTAACATCCCAATTTTCTCTAGGATAGGGAATGGTCCAATATATCTGGGTGCTAGCTTTCCAGTTTTCCAAACCCTCAAGACTCCTCTCATTAGAGATACCTTAAGAAATACTTCATCACCAACTGAAAACTCTAAATCTCTCCTTCGATTATCTACATAACTGTTTTGGTGACTTTGAGCTGTTTTCAACCTCTTTTTAGTCATTTCAACTTTTTCTGTTGCATCACGAATAGTATCTGGACCAAGCAGTAGTTTATTACCATATTCAATCCAAAAAGAAGGCGACTTGCATGGGCGACCATACAAAGCTTCAAAAGGTGCCATCTTTATGCTTGCTTGATAATTGTTATTATAGGAAAATTTAGCTAAGTATAAATGATCTTCCCATGATCCAGCAAAGTCCAGAATGCAAGCTCACAACATATGTTCAACAATTCGATTAACTCTTTCAGTTTGTCCATTCTTCTGCGGATGGTATGCAGAGCTAAGTTTTAACTTGGTACCCAAAACCTTTAGAAAAGCTTCACACAAATGACTAGTGAAGATCGGATCACGGTCACTTATTATACAACTGGGAATTCCATGCAGATGAACAATTTCCTTTACATCAATTTTAGTAAGACTTGTTGCAGTTCTAGTTGCCTTTACCGGAATGAAATGCACATTCTTAACTGTAGTAAGGATTTTGATAAAATGAAAACTGATATTGTTAAATTTAATAAAGAGAAGGATATAATTTTTTTATTATCTGCATCTAAACACACTACGAATAAAAATGGACTTTGATACACCCCTAAGGCTAAATAAAAGAAAAATAGTACTCAAACTACTAAGTTTGCTAAGGATACCAAGTTCAAATCTAGACCTAGGAAATTAAAGTTAAATCCTCTAAATAGGTTCATTAACTTATGGGTTCCAAAATGGTTGGAAAATGTTGAAAAAGAAAATTATATTGATAATTTTATTAATAAGGTTCATTCATCTAATGATTTTATTTTAAAAGGGCATTCAAACTCTTTATGGTTTGGCATCCCAAAACTTGTCCTGAAATAAAAAAGGGTACCAATGTGCATATTTTTGTACATTTTAAGGTATCAAATAATAGATGCTCAAAGCATATGAAAAGAAATCTATTGAACATTGGAAAATGTGAAAATGATTTGTTATTGGCATCGACAAAGTCAATAACTCTAAAACTCATCTTATTATTTGATAAAGTTTATTTTATGCTTTGAATTTATTTGATTTCCTCTTGTGTTTTATTAATATGCATATATAAACTCTACATATTGTCTAACAATAAATTAAACATTTCATTTTACAATTTTTGTTGATGAAAAAGTGGAAGAAAAGGTATAAATATACTAGACAAAATGATAGGGGGAGTGCACAGAGTTAGAAGGAGACGAATATGAAGGTGTTATATTTTATCTCTTAAATAGTTATATGGTTGTCATCATCAAAAAGGGGAGATTGTTAATACCTAGTTATTGATTTTGATGACAATAACCATATAAACATTACTACTAACATATCTTTGAGTTGTGCATAAACAACAAATATATTGTGGAGACATTTATAGAAATAAACAAGTATACAAAAGTAGAATAAAAAAAGGTTAATCAGAGTAATGGAAGAATAAAAGAAGAAGGATAATCAGAACAATTGAAGACCAAAATCCTATTAAACCAGAATGTTGAAGAACAGAGGTGTTTGAACAAATGGGGAGTTGGTTGAACATTAGAATATCTTGTTAAATATCCAATGACAATTATATTTGAAGAAAATCAACCATAGACCTCAACTGCATCACAAAAATCCACAAATATAAGGAAATTTGAAGCGCAAAAAATTTGTAACACTTATAAGTGTTGTTGTTCATATTTTGCAACACCATGTCGACATATAGGTTTTGGTATGTGACATACAATGGTTTCTGTAACACCTTGCATTTTTAACTCAAGGTAATAAAATAAGGATAACTTAATTAAATATTTAGAATCAAGTGAAATGGACGGCGCCATTGCGTTCGTCTCAGAATTCTGGCCAAAATAGACACCTGGTTTCCGTAAAACGGACACCGTATGAAGAAGTTTTTAAGGTTTGAAGTTTGTATACACATAAGAAGAATATATATGAATAAAATAAGGCCAGAATTTAAAACAGCTCAAATTTCACGTAGGAAAGGGGAGCGGGAAATCTCCCGCCCAGGGGTGCCGACCCCTCAAGGGGGTGTCAAGCCCTGGGTCGACCCCTTTAAGGGGGGAGTCGATCCATAGGCCGACCCCCTAAGGGAGGGTCGACCCCCGTACGTCAGATCTAGGCAGATTATTTATGCGCGAACGTGGACTCGTTTCTTTACCAAATATGTTGCTGAACACATATAAATAAGCTGTAGAGCCTACCCTAAGTCTCATATTTCTGAGACAACGCCGAAGCTCTACCATTCCTCTCTCTCCTCAAATCTATTCAAAAAATTAAAATTAGTTTAGGAAAATTTCCGAATCCAAATCTGAAGGAAAGGAACATATGTTTGTAAATGGGTGTTCAGATCTCTTATCGAAGTGAGGTAATTCCTAAATCTGGTTTATTTCCCATTCTCTTCACTTTCTTCTTTTTTCTCTCTATTAGTAAAAAAAATTATGAATCCATGCTTGTTAGGTTCTGAATCCAATTAGGGGAAAAACATGGAATGATAGGTCTGGACCAGATCCAGGATTTGGAAAGCATATTAGGTAAGCGGATTTAAGTTATGTCATTTTAGATAATGATATATTATCATTTAACATTCCCCGTTATTACATGTGAATTTACCAGAACAATTAAAATTGTTGTTATAACAAGTTGAGTTATTAATATGTATGTGTTGGAAAATTCGTATGTTGAATCGGTTAAAGTTTTGAAATGTTTACATGTTGAAAAACAAACTTGTTAGAATATGAGTAGTGACTAATTACATGTTAACTTGTCACATGAACCCTTACTTGTATGAATTGGAATAGTTAAATGGTTTCATGTTAGCATAGAACTGAATACATGAACATGGATTCGAGGGCATAAATCAAATTATGATTAAAGATCTTAATTTGGGCATATGGTACATAATAAATATGACTTGGGAAAGGGGCATGAAAACCTATAATGAAATAGGAATAATTGTTAAAGAACGAACATGTATAGATTCACAGTAATTTGACACTGTAACCACACCTAGACATGAGGTTAGATTAAACTTGTGATTGAAGTCTGCCCGGAACCGCGCAGCATATCCAGCATTCACAAGTGGCAAATCTAATGTGAGGGGTCTAAGTGTATAAATAAAACATGTAGTGGCACTAAGACACGAGGTTAAGCCAACTTATGGTAAAAGCCTGCCCGGAACCGCCCGGCAAATCCAGCATCCACAAGTATAAGCTTAATGTGAGAGGTCTAGTGCATGAATATATAGATATATATAAATATATGTAAATGGCAGGACTAATAAACATCATTTATAATTAATGGAAGTAAATGAAATTGAGTGAAAGGTAATTACAACAGTAAAGAAAAGGGAATAAACGGGGAATGATAATAACCTATTATAAATAAATTACATTAATAAGAATGTTGCATAATAGGTAGACTTGTCCTAGGGACAAGTGAAGATTATAACTTACGTTATAATAAACAAGTAAGGACATGAGATAACTGGTGAAATGAGATAAATGACACCTAATTATAAATAAGTAATCAGTGAATGGGGAAAACTAAAACCAGTTGTTTGTAAAGAGTAGGGAAAAAGGGGAAACTTTATGAAATGTAAGATGTTGTACTTAATTATAAATTAAGTAATATGTAAACTTGGAAGTGCGAAATCTGTTGATAAGAATAACATGTTTAGGCTTGTCCTAGGGACAAGTGGAAATTATAACTTAGGTTATAATAACGATAATGGGAATATAATAACTTATGTAAGGGGATAAGTTGTACTTAATTGTAAATTAAGTTATTTACAAGAACAAGAATCTGAAATCTACGGATGAGAACAACATAAGTTATATTTATGGGAAGAGAAACTTATTGGTGGACCTTAGTTAAGAGAACTAAGTTAATAAATAAACAACGATAAGTGTAGTGACGGTATAAAATGGAATTATGATTAAATGAGGAAGAATGAGAAAGACTTATGGAATGAAATAAATTATATTTAATCATAAATGATGACTGACATGTTAAATAGAAAACATGTGACTTGAGATATACATAACTAGAGGTTATGTAGAACATGTTATTATAACCTTAAATCAAACAGGAATATAAAATGGATTGTGGATTATAGACCTTGGACTATAATCTAGAAAATAACAGGTAACTTGAATAAGAAGTCAATGTGAATAGGAATAACCAAGTTAAATGGAAACTTGATGAGGTAAAGCAAGCTCTTAAAAGAATGTTCAGACATAGGGTCTAATAACATATTAAAGTAAGGTGCTTGGACCAGTCCACACGTTTGAGGGTGAATAACCCAACGGGGTAAATCATCGTGGTATCATAAGGACGAGGGGAGAGCACGTTCGTATAATTATTCGGTCTGCTCCGACGGACTGGAAGGGAAGCATGCAACTTCCGGAGGTACGTAAGGTGCTCCTGGTAGTCCTCTATGTGGTGGCAGATGTTTAGGCTGTGCTCTCAGAGGTTAGGTCTGCGCGTAACTACTAAGTGGGTGGGCCTTGACTGCAAAAGTAGCATTGCAGTCAGAATGCTGTGACGCGGTGACAAAAGGGTGATTTGGCAGTCGCCTCAACGGGGAGGTAGAGGTCAGGACCAACAGAGAAAGTAGATCATCGGGTACCCATCATCGGCAGCCATGGGATGCGAAAAGACTAGAGCTAAACCTAATAGACCATTCACCTTTCACGATCGGGATACGGTGGTTGAGGGGAGATGCCAACTGGTTGTTTAGATTGTTTGTTGTTAGGGGAAAGTCACTTAGCTCTTGTAGTCTTTACTAGTTGAGGGAGGGTCCGAGGTGGGGCCGTAGCCACCATGAAAAATAGACCCTAGGAATATCTGTATATAGAGGCTCTTAAAGATGGGCCTGCATAGATATGGAAAAGCTCCCGACTGAGTTTCGTGTTTCTTGTATAGCCCTGCCACGGAACTCAGTGCACATTATGTGCAGTTAAGGCATCGAATACGATTAATGATACGTACGTGGGACAGTCTAGATACATGCATGTCGGCTCTTGGTGGTGTATCGTAGACTTAAGGGCATTACTCCGGTATGAAATATGATTCGATTGACGGTGGCAGTCCGTATGCTTATGTAGCATAGTATTGACAGGTATATGCATAACGTAACATTGTTATATAGAGATCCGTAAGTCACTCCGACGTAGGATATGGGACGATGCACATTTCTGTGGCATTACGATGGAGATCGTGCGAGTGGGGTACCATGGGGTGTACCTTAATATTCGAGGTAGCTACATATATACAGTATTAGGTTAATCAACTGGGAAGTAAATTGGTACGATGTGTGTATAAGCCTTGAGTGCTGTTAACCCAAGTAACCTAATAAACAAGAAAATATGATTGAACGGTATATGAAGGGTTATAGTTTTAATCTAGTCACCAGAACTTGTGTTCTGACCCCCTCCTCATAACATAATCGCAGGTTAGTTTTGTAGCAGGGACTTGATAGCTTTGGATGTTAGCCAGCCAGTATTACTAATACAATAAGGCTATATTTTGATTACATTATATTTTATCCATTCTGCTGTGAGATATTTTCTGAGCTCTGGCATATTTTATGTCTCTGTCTTTTATGCAGGATACCAGAGCACAACAACTTGAGTTTCGATAGATTGGTCTATTGGAATTCGGGTTGTTACATTTGGT
The DNA here is from genome assembly GCA_030737875.1 of Allium sativum. NCBI lineage: Eukaryota > Viridiplantae > Streptophyta > Magnoliopsida > Asparagales > Amaryllidaceae > Allium > Allium sativum. The sequence goes on along the minus strand of CM060910.1, from coordinate 325,278,042 downwards.
ATTAGAGCTTAGGTTTAGGATTCCTATATAGATAGTGAGTGAACGTATTTGTATTTTTAAAAATATATATATATATACCTAGACCCATGGAAGAACCCACTAAATAGAAAGAGTATAATGTGGTAAGAATTGGGATGACTATTTTGTACACTAAAGGAATGAATGTGGAAATTTGAGACCCTTAGGAAATTTGGGTGGAAGAGTGTACAATATATTTTGAAATAAAGAAAGGAGGATCCCATATGTTAGTACTTCGGATTAGTGGGCTTGGCAGTAAAGCCTTATAAATTAGAAAATGTTAAAAAGAGAAGAATGGATTAGGAATATATATATATATATGTAGTTGAGAGAATTGACTTTGTGGGAATGTCTAGGAAAGCCTAGAAAAATTGGAAACCCGCTTTGAGTCTAACCCCATTTTTTACTTTTAAGAACTTGAAACTGTAAAAGTTTTGGGAAAATGGTTTATGGTGTTTTCAAATTTTAATCTTAAGAGTTATATTTTTAAATATGTAAAGTATACATATGAGTTTTAAAGTAAAATGGGGTATATTTTGTAAATAGTGATTTCATGCGAAAAATTTGTCTAAAGTAAAATTCTCTCAGTAAAAGGTGCATATTATGGAGCATGTATAGCTCGCTAGTTTTCTTGTTATATTTCATACAAGAAATTTTAATAAAGAAAGTTTTGAAGTCTCTATTCTTTTGACAATCATTTTTGATAAATTGTTTAAAAGAGAAAATTTTGTTGGGTGGACAAATAATTTGTAGCAATTAAGAATAAAGTAGATGGTTGCACCGAGTCTGAACCGTCCTCATAGGTAGGAACAAGTTATAAACCCGATTGAGGAATAGTTATCCTTATCTACACCAGTTTTTGTGATTTGAAAAAAAAATGACTTGCATTTTTTTAAGATGATATGTTTTTATGGTTTGGCAAAAGAAAGTTTTCATGAGGAAAATAAAGTTTTGACACTTTTAATTTTAGGAAGAAAAATTTAAATGAATAGGCCAAACCGTGTTTTAAAAAGTATGGAATAGGTAAGTATTAGAGCCTAGGGAAGACGGGAAAAGTTTTGAGGCTATGAAAAAGATAGCGAGAATTATCTTGGAATAATAGTATGTTCCCGTAGAATGCGTAAGCATTGAAAAGCCTAAGGTGTTGCTTGAAATAATTGTTGGTACACAGCTAGGACTACTGGTGACTACTAGATAGTAAAAGGGCAAGTAAGTATTTAGATTTTCATGTTATGGGTAAAACCTGTTATTACATTTCTATTGGGATCGTTCTGTTATTTTTGTTCTTGTTGGGTAGTTAGGGTAACGCCTAAACCTGTCGTGGATCCCATGGTTTGGACTTTTATGTCTGAGGGGAACATAGTCCTGAAATTTTGGCCCTTAGTAGTAGCTGTGTAGAGTGTCTGTTTTCCTATTCTAGTTGAAAGACTAGAAGGCTTATTTGAATTTAAACTAAGATCAAATGATCAAATAAGCTAAGGAAAGAGAAATGGTACAACTAAAAAGGAAACAACAAATTCAGTAAAGCAACAAACATGATAAATAATGAGAAAGATGAATAAGAGTACAAATTTCCAAGATAAGCTGAAAAAGAAAATCAGTAACAAAGAAAATTTTTCTTATATGGGTTGTGCTTGGATAGGAAAATAAGGATCTTTATAGAATAGTTACATAAAATCCAAGTACGATGAGAAAAAGGTTGAAAAGGAAAAACGGAGGATGTGAAATTTTCCGTTTTCCACCTTTTTGTAACATAAGAAATTGAATTTAGAAAATTAGTTTTTTCTAGAATTCAAAAAATAAAGTTGGTTGGTAGGATTTTGGATGCAACAATTGGATGAACTACGCTCTTGCTTAGTAAGAGTATGGGAAAATCTGGACGAAAAGCATTTTGATTTTCAAAATATTGCATTCATGTAGAACTGCCAGTATATTTAGGATGTGAGCATCATGTTTTAAAACGATTTTTGAAAAAATTGCATGCACATAGGAGGTACCGCTTAGGCATACATGTATTGCTATACTGAATTTCACTTTGCACATGTGCATAATGTTAGCAAAAATTGGATGCACACATGATGGATGTATATTATGCTAGGGGTTATTTGAATTTTAGCCTTATCAAATTTTGGGGAAGAAATTTCCTAAGGGTGGGAGAATGTAACACCCCGCATTTTTAACTCAAGATAATAAAATATGGATAAATTAATCAAATATTCAAAATCAAGTGAAACGGACTGCGCTATTGCATCCGTCTCGGAATTTTGGTCAAAATAGACACCTGGTTTGCGCAAAATGGACACCGTATGAAGAAGTTATTAAGGTTTGAAGTTTGTATACGCATGAGAAGAATGTATATGAATAAAATAAGGCTAGAATTCAAAACAGTTCAAATTTCGCGATGGAAAGGGGAGCGGGAAATCTCCCGCCCAGGGGTATCGTCCCCTCAAGTGGGGAGTCGACCCCTGGATTGACCCCCTAAGGGGGGTCGACCCCCCTACGGCAGATATGGGTAGATTATTTCTACACGAACATGGACTCGTTTCTTGACCAAATACGTTGTCGAACACCTATAAATAAGCATGTAGAGCCTACCCTGAGTCTCATATTTCTGAGACAACGCCGAAGCTCTGTCATTCTTCTCTCTCCTCAAATCTATTCAGAAAATTAAGATTATTTTAAGAAAAATTCTGAATCCAGATCTGAAGGAAAGAAACGTATGTTTGTAAATGGGTGTTCAGATCTCTTATCAAAGTGAGGTAATTCCTAGATCTAGTCTATTTTCCATTTTCTTCTCCTTCTTCTTTTTTCTCACTTTTAGAAAAAAAATTATGAATCCATGGTTGTTAGGTTCTGAATCCAATTAGGGGAAAAACCATGGAATGATAGATCTGGACCAGATCCAGGATTTGGAAAGCATATGAAGTGAGTAGATTTAAGTTATTTCATTTTAGATAATGATATATTATCGTTTAACATTCCCCATTATTACATGTGAATTTACCAGAACAATTAAAATTGCTGTTATAACAAGTTGAGTTATTAATATGAATGTGTTGGAAAATTCATATGTTGAATCGATTAAAGTGTTGAAATGTTTACATGTTGAAAAACAAACTTATTAGAATATGAGTAGTGACTACTGTTGTTTGTATTACATGTTAACTGTCACATGAAACCTTACTTGTATGAATTGGAATAGTTATATGATTAAATGGTTTCATGTTAGCATAGAACTGAATACATGAACATGGATTTGGGGCATAAATCAAATTATGATTAAAGATCTTAATTTGGGCATATGGTACATAATAAATATGACTTGGGAAAGGGGCATGAAAACCTATAATGAAATAGGAATAATTGTTAAAGAACGAACATGCTTAGATTCACAGTAATTTGACATTGTAACCATGCCTAGATACGAGGTTAGATTACACTTATGATAGGAGTCGGCCCGGAACCGCCCGACATGTCCAACATTTACAAGTGGTAAATCTAATGTGAGGGGTCTAAGTGCATAAATAAAACATGTAGTGGCGCTGAGACACGAGGTTAAGCCAACTTGTTGTAGAAGTCTGCCCGGAACTACCCGACAAATACAGCATCCACAAGTATAAGCTTAATATGAGAGGTCTAGTGCATGAATATATACACATATATATAAATATATGTAAATGGGAGGACTGATAAACATCATTAATTGTAATTAATGGAAATTAAAAAAATTGAGTGAAAGATAATTACAACAGTAAAGAAAAGGGAATAAACGGGGAATGATAATAACCTATTATAAATAAATTACATTAATAAGAGTGTTGTATATTAGGTAGACTTGTCCTAGGGACAAGTGAAGATTATATCTTAGGTTATAGTAAACTAGTAAGGACATGAGATAACTGGTGAAATGAGATAAATGGCACCTAATTATAAATAAGTAATCAGTGAATGGGGAAAACTGAAACCAGTTGTTTGTAATAAGTTGGGAAAAGGGGGAAACTTTATGAAATGTAAGAAGTTGTACTTAATTATAAATTAAGTAATATGTAAACTTGGAAGTATGAAATCTGCTGATAAGAATAACATGATTAGGCTTGTCCTAGGGACAAGTGGAAATTATAACAAAGGTTATAATAACGATAAAGAGAATATAATAACTTATGTAAGAGGATAAAATAACAAGAATCTAAAATCTACGGATGAGAACAACATAAGTTATATTTATAGGAAGAGAAACTTATTAGTGGACCTTAGTTACGAGAACTAAGTTAATAAGTAAACAACGATAAGTGTAGTGACGGTGTAAAATGGAATTATGATTAAATGAGGAAGAATGAGAAAAACTTATGAAATGAAATAAGTTATATTTATTCATAAATGATGATAGACATGTTAAATAGGAAAACATGTGAATTGAGATATACTTAATTACAGATTAAGTAGAACATGTTATTGTAACCTTGACTCAAACAAGATTATAAAAGGGATTGTGGATTATAGACCTTGGACCACAATCCAGAAAATAACATGTTGTGGGCTTATTAATAAACTTAAAAGGGTTAAGTTATATAACTGAAATTAATAAGCAAGAAGAACCTGGTAACTTGAATAAAGTCAATGTGAATGGGAATGACCAAGTTAAATAGAAACCTGATGAGGTAAAGCAAGCGCTTAAAAGAATGTTTAGGCATATGGTCTAATAACATATTAAAGTAAGGCGCTTGGACCAGTCCACACGTTTGAGGGTGAATAACCCAACGGGGTAGATCATCGTGGTATCACAAGGCACAAGGGGAGCGCACGTTCATATGATTATTTGGTCGGCTCTGAAGGACTGGAAGGGGAAGCACGTGACTTCCCGAGGTACGTAAGGTGCTCCTGGTAGTCCTCTGTGTGGTGGCAGATGTTTAGGTTGTGCTCTCATAGGTTGGGTCTGCGCGTAACGACCAGATAGATGGGCCTTGACTGTAAAAGTAGCTTTGCAGTTAGAATGTTGTAATGCGGTGACACTAGCGTGATTCGGCAGTCGCCTCAACGGGGAGGTAGAGGTCAGGACCAACAGAGACAGTAGATCGTCGGGTACCCATCATCGGCAACCGTGGAATGCGAAAAGACTAGAGCTAAACCCAGTAGACTATTCACCTTTCACTATCGAGGTACGGTGGTTGAGAGGAGACGCCAACTGGTTGTTTAGATTGTTTGTTGTTAAGGGAAAGTCGCTTAGCTCTTGTAGTCTTTACTAGTTGAGGGAGAGGCCGAGGTGGGGCCATAGCCACCATGAAAAACAAACCCTAGGAATATCTGGACATAGAGGCTCTTAATAACGGGCCTGTACAGATATGGAAAAGCTCTCGTCTGAGTTCCTTGTTTCTTGTGTAGCCCTGCCACAGAACCCGATGCACATTATGTGCGGTTAAGGCATCGAATACGATTGACGATACGTACGTGGGGCAGTCTAGATACATGCATGTCGGCCCTGAGTGGTGTATAGTAGACTTGAGGGCATTACTCCGGTATGAAATCTGATTTGATTGACGGTGGCAGTCTGTATGCTTATGTAGCATAGTATTGACAGGTATATGCAGAATGTAACATTGTTATATAGAGATCCGTACGTCACTCCAACGTTGGATGTGGGACTGCGCACATTTATGTGGCTTTACGGTGGACACCGTGCGAGTGGGGTACCATGGGGTGTACCTTAATATTGGGGTAGCTACATATATACAATATTAGGTTAATCAACTGGGAAGTAAATGGGTACGATGTGTGTATATGCCTTGAGTGTTGTTAATGCAAGTAACCTAATAAACAAGAAAATATGATTGAACGGTATATGTAGGGTTATCTAGAGTTTATAGTTTAAATCCAGTCACCAGAACTTGTGTTGTGACCCCCTCCTCATAACATACTCGCAAGTTAGGTTTGTGGCAGAAACTTAATAGCTTTGGATGTTAGTTAGCCAGTATTATTAATACTGTAAGGCTACATTTCAATTACATTATATTTTATCCATTCCGCTGTGAGATATTTTCTGAGCTCTGACATATTTTGTGTCTCTGTATTTTCTGCAGGATACTAGATCACAACAACTTGAGTTTCGATAGATTGGAATTTTGCAAAAAGAAAATCGGACTGTCAGAATTTGGGTTGTTACAGTTTTTCAAAATTTTCAAATTTCAAATGAAGAGTTATTTCCCTCCATTCTTTCACCAAAAGACACACCTCTTTAACTATACTTAAAGGCTTTCAGAAATGAATTTTAACATCAAATTTTCTCATTTTCTTCTGCTTCTTCTTCTCCATACATTTGCACTACAAACCCATTTAATACTTTCCTATTATCCTTGCAAATCCACTCTCTTTCACTCCTATTCTTCATTGATTTGAAAGCCGCACAATATCAGAGGGTTATACTTTAACTCACATCATTCTCTCTCTAAATTCATCCTATTTCGGTAAAGAATTCAAAGATATATTGCCATTGGAGGTCTATAGGGTCATTGTACCAAATCTACAGGAATCTGTATTGAAGATACAGCTACTTGCCATAGTTTGTCGATGTTGGTAAAGGAGAAGTGTATCATGTGGCCCGTGAAATCAAGATTATAAAGATGTTCTTGCCATCCGTGGAAAGCAAGTGATTATAGTGAAATTCTACACGGTGGAGTGCAGGACTGGATGTAGGATTGGTTAATCCGAACCAGTATAATAATCTTGGGGTTATTTACTTTACCACATTTTTTTAACTTATTTCATTCTGTTTTCAATTTGAATAGATATAGTGTTAAATTAATTAATACATTTAGGGTTGTCAACGTATACTTTCAGATACAGATAGTGATATATTTGTATCCGAAATCATTTTCGAATATCGGATATCCGTATCTGCAGATATAGACAGATATCGGATAATTATCCAATCTGTCAGCGATCAATAAATCCAGAAAAATAACTGAAAACTTTTAGTTTAACATAAAAGTTTTTCTATTCCATTGATTTCAAAAGTGTTAAAAATAAACATATATGATGAAATTAAATAGATTTGAGTCGCTAATATGCATTTATTGCATATAATGTATACCTTTGACTTAGTAAAGCAATAAACAAATCTAATTCATTACACTAAAATACATATAATTTTAAGCATAATGTTAAAAAAAATGGGACGAATAATTTTCGGATATGAATATTTATGTATCTGTATCCGCGTCCTTTTTTCGGATATCAGATATTTATCTACTTTCCGGATATAGATGCGGATGGATTTCAGATTTTTCGGGTATCCATTGACAACCCTAAATACATTTCACCCCTCTAGTGTCTGAAAAGACTTTAGATCCATCAACACTGTGTTATGGACACACCAGTTCCCAACACATAGCACGTGTTTTTCACTTACGGTAACCAAATCACTTTTATTATAAAATCCAACGATATTATAATAATGTCTAAATATCCACAAATAATATAGGAATATAGTAGAAAAATTTGCATCTCACTTTTCGGCATAGTTGGTTTACATCTAAAACCGTATGGTTCGTATGGGAGTTTGGATTTCTATACATTACTAGGTAAGGAACTACCTCCCGAACAGTGTTTCTCTAGAGATAAAAAATATGGGGTTTAATAAGAACATCTTGCAACCCGACCACACAGAACCGGTCATACGTTCAACCAGAGCGTACTGAATATATCTTCACCATGGTTGAGGCCAACCAACCATATTCATTATGAATCATACAAAATGGTCAAACGATTTCTCTACATCGGACGATGATATACCCTAATGATAATGACCCACATAGCCCTACCGCGTACATGATTTCAGTCATTTCACGATTGATGAGGCTTGAGGCTACGATTACCTTTTTGGGACATCACATTCAAATTTGAATGTCATATTGTCAAATCCGTCAATCACTAATTGATCTGCACAAAAATACTCTGGGGTTAAGCTATAAAAGAAGTTACCTTCTCCGCCTCCATTCTCGGTATATTTGTAAATACAACGTACGTGATTTTTGGAAATACACTGTTAGACATTCGTCCATACAAGTTGTCTAGGATCAGGACAAGCCGAAGGTATTCTTTTACTATATCCTGTTAGGATAAACTCTAGGATTAGTAACAAGAAGTCCTTACATCATGCAGAACCCAAAATGTAGGGATTACCGCTACAAGTATAATCCTGGTGGTTAACTTGAGGCATCAGCGAGGATCCTTTTTCACTTTAAAGGTGTACGCCTTCTGTAACAATCCGGATTTTCAGAACAAATTTAAATTTTTTATTTTAGCTAATTTAAAGAATTTTGAATATTTAAAATGATTTATTTTAAATAATAACGATTAAAATATTATTTTATATGAAGTTAGAACGTAAAATTTTAATTTAATTATAAAACGATTTTAAAATGACGCGGTAGTTTGAAAATTCGATTTCAAATTTCAATCGAATGTACCAGATTCAAAATGAATCTTATTTCAATAAAACCAGAAATATTTGAATTTTTTTAATTATATCTTTCTAACGAATGTGAAAAATCCAGATTTCATAACGGGAATAAAAAGTTATGTCCAGTTTAAAATTTAAAATAGTCGCTATGGAATATATATATATATATATATATATATATATATTTCATATAATATATAGCCCTTAAATATAGCCATTTTGCAAACGACCTCCGTTTTCGACGAAACCAGTTTTGTTGGATCCGGAATGTCAAATTATTGTTAGATTCCCAATTTCATAATTTTTGGAATTGATATGTGAGCGTGGTAAATTTAAATGTGTTTGGTAATTTTAGTTTGAATTTAATCGACTGGAAAGTGACCATTTTTCAAACGGACTCCAAATTCGACAAAATTAGTTTTGTTAGGACCGTGTCATCAAAACATAGCTAGATTTATTTTTCGGGAATTTTTGGAGTCAGTATGTGGCCCCAGTAAATTAAAATGTACGTTTAGATTCAATATATATTGATTTATATTTTAATTTTGATAAAAACTGATTAAAACAGTCGAATTGACTTACGAAACATTTCCCACTGTGTCCGGAATGGGGGTATTTAGCTAAAGGCGACAGTCATTGGGTTCGATTTGGGGTTCGGACCTAAAAATTTGTCATGAAGTAATTAAAGGAATTAAATATTAATTAAATAATGTATATATATATTCTGGCCCAATCAAAATTTTCCAAACGAAACCCTAATTCTATATAATTCTCCCCCGCCGCCTTCCTTGAATTAATGGCTGAAAATGTCCCAATTTAAATCCTCAATCATTCCTAATCCAAACACTATTATTCAGAACTTATTAAACAAAGATCAAAGAGCATGAGAAGCTCTTCCAAACCGTACGGTTATGATGGATTATGGTGGTGAATATCGCGAGAAATCGAGCCCCAATGTAGCTGCGTCCGGGCACCTTCTGGGCGATTGGAGGTGGCACGTAGGCGGGTTGGGTGGCGGTCGGTGACCGATGTCAGAGTGGGCGATGAAGGTGCGATTTCGAACCCTAAGCGTTGATGGATGGGTTCAATCTATCTGTAGATAGTAACGATGAAGAACGATGAGGAGTAAACAAGATGGGCGGCCAGATTTAAGTTAGGTTAATTGTATAATTTTAAATCTGAAATTATATTTATATACTGGTAGTGGAATCTTGTAAAATCAATAACTTGTTGAAACGAAAAAAGAATTTGCCGAGGTCAGTTGCGTTGGAACCGTCTTGAAGAACTTTACAACATGGAACAGATCAGAACCGAAAACAGTGAGTTTTTTAATAACATTGTTTTATTTACATATTTTAAAATAAAATTAGCATTGTTTTTAAAATAGAAATAACCATATAAAAATATGATTTTTATATATACATAACGTAAATAAAAATATGATTTTTACTATATATATAGAACAGCATTAAAAATATGATTTTTATAACATAACTTTAATAAAGATATGATAAAATAGAAATAGCATTGGTTTTTATTATATAAAATAGCATAGATTTTTAAATAGAAAGAGCATTATGTAGAAATGTAATTTTTATATAAAATATCATTGTAATTGAAATGTGATTTTTTATATAGAAAAATAATTGTTTTTAAATAAATGAAAAGAATATAATAAAAATGGAATTTTTTTATATGAAAAGCATATAATAAAAATTGAATTTTCATATATGAAAAACATTGTTTTTAGAAATGATTTTTTATATGAAAAGCATTGTTTTTAAAATGTGATTTTATTTAATATATATAGCATTGATTAAAAATGTGATTTTTAAAATGTAAATATCGTATTAAAAATGTGATTTTTAATATAAACTACGTGAAACAAATTACGTTGGAATCACGATGAAGAATACAACGCGCTGGAGCAAATCCAAACTATTCAGAAATAAAGCTGGCGGAGTGGAAACCAAAGGTGAGAACTCCTTCTCACTCTATTTATTTTACAGTTGAATATATATTAGGATGCAGACGGTGCTTAGCAGCACCCGACACTATTTATTGTACAAACCATGATTGCTTGTTTGGCCTGTATTGTGTGCTGTTGTGATGTTGATATATTTAAGGTATTAAAAATAATGTTAACATTAATGTGGTAGTTGAAATTAAATTATAAATGTTTATAATTTAAACAGTGAAAATTGGCTAATTAGGAAAATAAATTCAAACCGAATTAGAATAGGTTAAATTTGTCAACCAATAATTTATTTAAATAAACTGTTGTTGTTTGAAAACCCCATATGGGTATCGGGATGATATTTGACATACACTAGTCCCAATATTTAGTTGTATGTCAATCGATGGGCTGACAGGCTGTGATGAGCGTTATTTATTTATTTTAATGCTCACACAGTTGTAAATTTCACTCTGAATGTGAGTGGACTGTTTAATGATTATTTATCATTATTGTTGAATACATGCATGTATGAAATCCATATAACGAAAATTATATGGTAATTGATTGAGTCGCATTCCGATTCAGAAGGAAAAAAATATTTTTAAAATAAAGAATATTTTAAAATAAAATGTTTTAACAATAAAAATCACATTTTTATTGTATGTATAAACCAATAAAAGAAGAATATGTTAAAATACATTTTTGTTAGATAAAAAAATGTTATCTTTAACATGTTAATGAAGAATAAAAAAAGCATATGTTAAAATACATTTTTGTTAGATAAAAAAATGTCATCTTTAACATGTTAATGAAGAAGAAAAGAATCATATGTTAAAATAATATTTTTGTTAGATAAAAATATTATTTTTAACATGTTAATGAAGTGAATTAAATAGTCATGTGTTGAATAAAATTTTTGAACAATAAAAATATCATTTTTATTGAATGTATAAACCATTACAAATATTCATGTGTGGAATATTTAAAAAATATTTTAAAATAATATTCAGTGAAGAATAAAATTATGATTTTGATGTTCGATTTTGGATGGACACAAAAATATTGAAATGTGAAGCCGGGTTAAGTACAGAAACGCCATTTTTACCCGAACGGGTTTATCCATCGATTTCATTCATTTTATAATGAATATCGAAAAGAAGTGATCTCAAAATCTGATATTTTGAAAACATTATCATTTTAATATGATAAAAATGTAGAATATCCAATTTATATTTAAAATTGAAAAAGAAGTTGGAATCATTTTAAAATGAAATTATAATATTTTATAAAATACATTTTAAATGGAAATCGAAGAAATATATAATATATATATATTTATTGACCTAAATAGAACACGCTGCGCAGGGACGTTCACGAATTTCGACCATTAACTTCAAATTGATGTAACGGGAGAACCGACCGTCGGATTCTCCTAAAATCAGAACCGTTGGGTTCGTATCGAAAAGAGCATTCCAATGAATATAAGAGATTTGAAATCTAACGGTTAGATTTGGAGATATGTCAAAATCAATTTCAGAAAAGGTCGCTATGGATGCAGTTCATTGGTCGTTATTGAAAACTAACTGTATGGGCGATATTAAAATTATTAAAAATATGAAAAAATTATGTTAAATCATAATAAATGATTTGGAAAGATTTTGGGTGAAAATTTCCATATTTAAAATGATAAAAATATATTTTTATCGAAATGAACTAGTTATTAACTAGAATAATAATCTCATGGGTTTTAAATAAAATAAATTGGACTTTGAAAATGGTTTTAAAATAATCAGATTTTTCCCATGAATAAATTGGAATGGATTTGAATGGAAATTTTATTCAGAATATTTCGATATTGGATTCCGTGATTATATGGATATTGTGAGGAATTTGAAGATATATATATATATATATGTATGTATATATGTATATCGTTATTCCCAATATGATATTTGTTGGTTTCTGAATTTGATATTGAATATAAGCCGATATAATTTCTATTCAGAATCTTATATTTAATATCAAATGGGATTTTGGGTTTGTCATGAACTGTGCCTTTAATAACACTGTTCTTGTAACATCCCGAATTTTTGGTAGTCAAATATTTAATTTATTTTATTATATTAAATATTTAATTAGAATATTAATGGATTTAAAATATATATTCCGTTTATAAAACGAAGCTTGAACGTTATAATTTATATAATTATAAACGAACTAGAAAGGGCGTGGTAGTTCGTAAATTTTGTTCTGAACTTCAACTGAATATACAGAATTCGTTTTAAGTCAAAATTATGTGAAACCAGAAGCATTTGAATCGATTAGATTATATTTTTCTAATGTAAGAGAAAAATCGAGATTTCGTGTTATAAATTATTAGTTATGTCCAGTTCAAATTTAAAAATAGTCTCTATGGATTCGTTTTTAATATAACGATTTATATAAAGGGATTTCAATATTTATTGAGCATGGTTTTAACTTGAATTCCAAAATGTCATGTTCGAAATCCATCTTAATCCCATCTAAGGTTATATAGTATTTCATTTGAATATATATTTTATTATTATTTCCGAATTGGTTACTTTCATTGCATATTTTATAACGTTCATATTATCATGGCGAATTAATATATCATCTCACTTGCACTTATCAATCTTAGAACGTTCCCAAACCTAGCTCATTAAATATAACAAATTTATAACACGTTCATGTACGGGGACAATACGAACAGTAAAACAACCCGATTCGAATTCAAACGACATGTTATGTTTATTTTCAGTAAAGCAGTAGAACCAATTTCTCCATAAAAGCAATGATACGAACAAAAACAGTAATCTGAACAAATAAAGAAGATAAAAGAAAACAGTAGAAAAACAGTAAAACTTATACATTTATTCACCGAATCTAGAACAGTAAAACGCAAACCCAGAATAGTAAAGCGTGTACATTTGTCCACCAAATCCATAAAGACAACCAGTTAAAAATATGTAATTTACATCATCAAATCTACAGGATCGAACAGCTCATGCATACAGAAAATTTACTGTACAATCATAAACAGAAAATCTCATTTACAAATCCACAAGGACGGTTCGGCCATATCTCAAAGATAGGATGTATATGCCACAATTTCAAAATCTTAAATTGAAATGAACAATTCATTAGCTGTATATACACAGAGAAGACAATATGAATTGACCATATGAATAAACAATTCATAGAGTCGCCTATAGGAACATGATCAACATAGAAATATGTTAATTTATGCACCTATATTTTATCTTTTTGTATATAAATAAATGTTACTCTGGGTATTTTCTTGTTGTTTTTATAGGTATGTTGACCAGACCTCATTCAACCTTAAAAGTGAAGAATAGATGCCATTTAGTTGAAGAATTTCATAAGAGCTTTCATTGGAGACTAGATGTGTTCACATTGATCACATTAGAAGAAGATTGGTAGAAGAAATCTCCTGAAATCTTATCTTCCTTCAATTAATCACATTCCAGACAAGGAAGATATGAGAGAAATAATGGCTAATAAAGGAGAGGAATAATGGCTAATAAAGGAGAGGAATAATGGCTAATTAATTGGAGGAATAAATGTATAAGAGAAATAATTGCTATTAAAAGGGCCATATATGCATATATTGGATTAAGGTTTGAGGTTGGCATTTTATCTTATAAATACCATTGTACTCTCATTGTAAAAATCATCCTGGAATTAACAAAGTCTTCTTCTTCCCTTTTCTGCATTTTTTTTATTTTCTTATCAATTAGTGTTCTACACAATTAGTTTTGGTAGAACACCAATTGTATTTTATATTTTTTTATTAGTGATTAGTCGTTGATTAGTTTCAACGACAATCCTAATTTTACTTTTTATTGTTCTTCTTTTCTGCAATTTTAATTTCATGTCATTGCTCTTAGTTGCTGTTTTCTTTTCCAGTTAATTGTCTTTCAGTTTCAGTTGTTGAATTTGGTGTTGATCTGATTAGATTCAGATCAACAGTAAAATCATTAGCGTTAAAAACATCTCCAGAATATGTCTAACTCGCCCAAGAGATTAGATTCATAATAATTTTTAATTACACCTCCCTGTGTTCGACCTGTATGCTATGCACCTGTATGCTTGCAGAATTTAATTTAAATATCGCGCTTTTCTAGTTCTTAGAAAGCGACAATCAAGTTTTTGGCGCCGTTGCCGGGGAGGTAACGATTAAATTTTATTGTTTATTTAATTTCTGATTCGTGTTAGTTTTTTTTTATTTTCTCTTTTGTTTTCTTGTATATATATAAAAAAATCTTGATTAGTAAAGTGGTGTATCAATTACATTGGTACTCTCATGAATTGAGCAAGAAAAAAAATACTTGTCAAGTTTCCTTGATTTTATTTCTTTAATTTTCATTTATTTCTTTCCTCTTTTCGGTCTCCTTTCCCATCTTTACATTTCTTCTTTCCCATATATTTAAAAAAAAATCTCTATTAAAATCTTTCCCCTTTCTGCCTTGTAATTAATTTTCTCTGTTTGATTGGATGTCATTTAATTTCTTGTATATATAGAAGAAGAAAAACTCTTGATTGGTTAGATTTGGTATGATACTGTAATCTACCAAATAAAAAAAAAACTTACCAAATTTCCTTAATTTTATCTTCTTCTTTCTCATTTATTTCTTCCCCCTTTCAATTTTTTCCTTTTATATTTCTTTTTCCTTTCCTACTTTCAAAGCAATAAAAAAAACAAAAACAAAAAAAACTCATCATTTAATTTCTCAAACTCTTTCCCCTTTTTCAATTTCATTCCCAGTTTCTACAACCTCTCTTCCAATAGCTTTCACATTAAAAAAAAAATTTTTGGGACTGCCATTTTTGGTTTTTGAGAGATTTTGGGAGCGCATATCCTGTATTTTGTTTTTGGCCTGTTCGACTGTGCCAAAACAAATAGCAAAAAAAAAAAAAAATTGTGGTTTGAGGAGCATAATTAAGGCGAGAATTGGATTGTGTTGCCTATTTTTGGGTGCGTGCGTTTTGATTGAGAATTGACTTTCCAGGAGCAATTCTTTATTTAGTGCGTTAGTGCTTGTTCCCTACTTTTTTTATTTTTTTAATTTCTTTTGTTAGGCTTAGCTTTTATTTTAAGTTTAGTTTATTTATTTTGTTTGGTTTTATTTTTATTTTTATTCTAGGTTTTTATCAGTTTGTAGTTTTCTTTTGATTTTACTTCTTTTCTTTTTCTTTAAAAAAAAAAAAAAGAGTACGTTTTTTTTAGGCTTAATCGAGTATGTTCGCATGTTTGTTTGTTTGTATTTTTTTTCTTTTTTTTCCTTTGTTAGTTTTTTTTCTTTTTCTTTTTAGGTTTTCTCCCTTTCAATTGTTTATATTTTTATTTTGTTTTATTTGCGTCTCTTTATTAAAAAAAAAGAGGAAACCTCATTCAAATCAAAGGCAAAAGGCAAAGAATTCGAGCAAAAAAACAAGAAAACTCGGAAGCCAAGCAAATTTGCAAATCGCCAACGCTACTCAATTGCACTGGACGGACTGCCATACCCCGCTGTAAAATTCTCTTAACACTACAGGTGCTCTGCTGCAAAATAAAAATATAGAAATTGTTGTAAAAATCTTCTGCAGGGGCAGCGGCTTGAATGTAAAAAAATTTAATTCTGCAATTTATATTTCTGTGACTGTTCTATGACTGTAATTTCTGAATTAATTTGGTGCGGACTGACATTTCCATAACTGAAATCTTCATTCTCATTGTTTTCAACAATAAAAATAGACGCTGCAAAATAATATAATTAAAAAGTGGTGTTTTGTGAAGTTGACTGTCTCGTATAATTTGATCGCGGATATATATTAGTTCAATTTACTGAACTTCTAGCAAAAGAGGTTGCATACTACCCGTAAAACATTGGTCGTATCCCTTAGTATTTATACTATACGTGAACGGCCATAAGACCCTCTTCCCCCTTCAAATCGAGATTATCAACTAATAAAATATACTTGAGTACGTTATTTATTTTGTAATAACATCTACTTGTGTCAAATTTAAGTTTTGGATTTTCCATATTTGATAACGATGAATGAGAAAAGTCTTAGCCACCCAAATTCTTCTAGGGACTTTGAGATTGATAAAATTGACATGATTCATACCACAGTTGATGAAACTTTTATTGACACTTCTGAAGCCTTGAAAATGTGTTTTAACCATTTCAACTCTGATCTCGATGAGCTTGAATATATTTCTGAATTAAATGAACTACTTGATTCGAAACCTTCATCATTTGAATCTAACCATGGAATGTTGACCAATGTAAGCACACAAGAACATCGTAGATTGGGCCTCAAACCCCTATCACAAGACCTTGAGTATGTTTACTTGGACTCTACAGAAAATTTTACCATAATCTTGGTCTCTGATCTTACCGAGGACCAAGAAGAAAAGCCTTTGAAATTTATATGGGATAATCTGCATTTGAATCTTTTAAATCATTGGCACGAGACAATTTTCACACAAAAGGTTTTCATTTCAGAATTCATTAACATGTCTGTTGCGCCTCATAAATCAGATAAGAAATCTTTGTGCATCGTCTTCGATAGAGGCAAGTGTGGGGGAAAAAGGAAATTTCATTATTCGCAAACCATTCATCATCATTATAGATATCATTTTGTATATAATTGGCATTCGTATATAGTGGCTAAACTTCATTTCATTTTACAAACAATTTTGCAAGCCATTTACCTTTGGGTTCGGTCTTTCAAATTTAGGAAACGTTCTTACAGTGTGGACACTGTTTAGTTCTAGTGTGGGGGGAGTCTGCATTACATCCTTTTATTTTTCTTAATTTTTTTTTCATATAGGACCATTATGGATTTTAGATCGTAGTAACATGCCATTTTTTTTTTTGGAAAATACGACTCAATTTAGAGTGATACAACAAAATAAGTTAACGATTGTTAATCAGTTGATAGTATTTTTTTCTCTCAACTAAGATCAAATAAGAAATATGATGAAAAGTTGAATTTTGAGGGATAATAGTGTAACTGGTACATAGGGAGATTCTTAGGTGATGGCAATGAAGTTTATTCTATATTGTAGTCTTTGATTAAATAAGTGGAGGACTTAAAATACTTATATTGGCTTTTCGAATCTTTAAAACTAAGTTGTGTTAAGCTGAATTCGCGTATCTCTCTCTTATTCTTATATTTTCAATAATAATAATAGCTATCCAAGGGTATCCAACATTGCTTGTATATCGAGCGTTGGTGTGCAAACCCGCCAAGCTCTATCCGACACTTTGTTGACAAAGTCAACGTTGGAATATCTTGGTCTCATTTTATGAGATTGGACACCTAAGGATTACCGACATGTTGTTGACAAAGTCAGCGTCGGTCTGCACAATCCGCCAAGCTCTGTCCTAACTCTCCGTCAGTCCGCAAGGCAGTGTATGGGTGGTATACCTTGGTCTTTTAAGTTAGGTGTATGTACTTAATCATAAATTTTAACTTTTATAGAGAAAGAGAATAAGCGATGATGCCCGAACATTTCTTGACCTTATTGATTTGACTAGCCATACACAAGGAAATTAGAATACCACTTTACAAACTGTGACAAGCAAACTAAGAATTTATTTCATGACTGCACTATGTTATCAACCGAACCAACTGGCCAAACTGGAATTCAACATTTGAAAACTTGAATTGTGTTGAAAATTTGTGACAAGTTGAGGTATCTGAAATAAAATCAACTGATTAGAAATTGTTAATTTAATTTATTGTACCACTTTCCTGAAACAAGTCGTGTTTTCATTTTTGTTTTTATTTTGCATATGTCCATTGCACTCATGTAGTTTCATTAGAATCATAGCATATTGCATTTGGATTTTGTGGGTAATATCCGCTGAAAACCCTCACGAGACACCACTCGTCCTACTAGGGACACCTAGAGGTTTAACGGCTTGTTGCATACGCTCAATGCAATCGTGTTTCCTACGAAAGTGTGACCTATCTAGTTAATTTTTCATTTTTTTTGTTTTACTCGAGGACGAGTAAAAGATAAGTGTGGGGGTATTTGATCAGCATAGAAATATGTTAATTTATGCACCTATATTTTATCTTTTTGTATATAAATAAATGTTACACTGGGTATTTTCTTGTTGTTTTTATAGGTATGTTGACCAGACCTCATTCAACCTTAAAAGTGAAGAATAGATGCCATTTAGTTGAAGAATTTCATAAGAGCTTTCATTGGAGACTAGATGTGTTCACATTGATCACATTAGAAGAAGATTGGTAGAAGAAATCTCCTGAAATCTTATCTTCCTTCAATTAATCACATTCCAGACAAGGAAGATATGAGAGAAATAATGGCTAATAAAGGAGAGGAATAATGGCTAATAAAGGAGAGGAATAATGGCTAATTAATTGGAGGAATAAATGCTGATTAATATAAGAGAAATAATTGCTATTAAAAGGGCCATATATGCATATATTGGATTAAGGTTTGAGGTTGGCATTTTATCTTATAAATACCATTGTACTCTCATTGTAAAAATCATCCTGGAATAAACAAAGTCTTCTTCTTCTCTTTTCTGCATTTTTTTTATTTTCTTATCAATTAGTGTTCTACACAATTAGTTTTGGTAGAACACCAATTGTATTTTATATTTTTTTATTAGTGATTAGTCGTTGATTAGTTTCAACGACAATCCTAATTTTACTTTTTATTGTTCTTCTTTTCTGCAATTTTAATTTCATGTCATTGCTCTTAGTTGCTGTTTTCTTTTCCAGTTAATTGTCTTTCAGTTTCAGTTGTTGAATTTGGTGTTGATCTGATTAGATTCAGATCAACAGTAAAATCATTAGCGTTAAAAACATCTCCAGAATATGTCTAACTCGCCCAAGAGATTAGATTCATAATAATTTTTAATTACACCTCCCTGTGTTCGACCTGTATGCTATGCACCTGTATGCTTGCAGAATTTAATTTAAATATCGCGCTTTTCTAGTTCTTAGAAAGCGACGATCAGAACAGCTTAGTTGAGGGTATCTGAGCAGAATTGCACATGGAAACCCAACACTTCCCTGTTAAGCTGAATCTCCATCGTCCGTACCAAATCGACCATAGCTGGAATGAAAAGGAAAACTCACAAAAAAATAGGTACAGCTAAATCTATGCAAACCAGCTATAGGAATAATAGGGGCAGCTATAAAACAATGAAATGCATAGCTATAGGGATTGATGTACGAAATCAAATTTATACAGTGACTACCATACATTAGAAAACTCAATACAAAACCTATAATAAAATTTTGAATAGCTGTATTTGAATAAACAGGTCATAGCTTCATCAATTCTATACATTTCAATCACTATTCCATTTCGAACTTATCAGCAGTATTGAAAATACAATACTGAAAGCTATCATATGTCCATCAACCATCACCAGTACCATATTGACATCACCGCTGAAATGAAAGGGTATAATACCTAAGGATCTAAGCACAGAAATAGTATAAACCTATGAAATTACAATCGATTTTGACGTCGATTCTACAAGTATAAATACACATGCAGTGTCTTCTAAGGATCAACCTGATCAACTCAGTGAAGAAACACAATTCGAACCACTTAAAGAGAAAAAAAATTATACACAACTCGAAAATTTAGTAAAATACTTATCTGGAACAGAGGATCCACACGCTCAAATTCTGCATGTTTGGACGGATTTTCTGGTGCGTTGCTCGAAGCGGAAGACCAAGGGTTCGGCCTGGTCTGGTTCTTCGTAGGTGGCGTAGCTGCAGAAGCTAAAAGACGAGGGGTATTTGGGGTGAGTTGCGTAGGGGAGATGGCTCGAAGAAGAGCAGATGGTTTCGGCATGGAGGGTTTTCTCCAATTTTTTAGTGGCGGTGGAGGTTTTGAGAAATGGATCTGAGGGTTTGCGGTTAGAGGGAGCCGATGGTTTTGATAAAAGGGAGGAATGGGTGTGGGTTGTTTATCACGTGGTGGGCTGAAAGAAATTAAGTATGGCCCAACTTTTTTAATTTAAAGTTTACTTAGTTTAATTGTTTTATAAACTTCAAATATTAATTCCAAGTGCGTACGTGGTCAGAATTCGACAAAACAGAAAACACCGGAACCGTGAAGACAAGTACAACGTGATGGAAGGGAACCGAGCAGGGCAGACAACAGCTAGATTTTTCAGTTAAATTAAACGCCGTTTAATTTGACTGAAATGAGATGATTTAACGACGGAAACAAATCAAGGTGAGTTAAACAAACTCAGTTCTTCCCACTTATATAAGTTGGGTTTTTATTTCTGTGTGCTATGGTTGCTAATGATTGGCTTGTTGTTGATATATATTCATATATTGTTTGAACTGACGAAATTAAACGTCGTTTAATTTCAGTAAAACCGAATCATTATTTTAACGATTGGTCCCAATTAAGGTAAGTTACCTTATTGGTCACGTTTATAAAATAAACGTATTTTAATAAATGAATTATTTGGATTGATTGTTGTGGTTGATATTGAATTGTCGTTATAGACTGTTATGAGACCATTATTTATTTGAATTGAATTGTTTTGATTAGATGGTTGATTTGGTTATTGAACATTGACCTGAAATTCAATATTTGTTGTTTAAACCAATGGGTACTATTGGTTGAGTAATTGGCAGTATATGGCCTATGAATTAACCGTTTTATAAATATCAATCTACCGTCAGGTAAATCGACGAGATAAAATTTATTTTATAACTGAAGACAGATTTTTAACTCTGCATTTTTGGAATAAAAGTTTGTAAAATGAAAATAAATACTTATCATTTATTAATTAAGTTTATAATTGATTTTTTTATAATTTTATAAAGGAAATTTATTTGAATTAACTTTATTATTAATTAATTTAACTAAAGGATTATTTGGAATTGGTTAACGATGTGATCGTATGTTGGATTGACGAGGTCAACTGTTTGACAATGTTAATCAATTGTTTTGAATTAATCCAACGAGATGGGATAAAGAATATATGTTTTAATTTTAATAAGATTTAAAAAGGGTTTTTACTATTTAGGCTAGTTAATTGAGAAGTTAACTACTACTACCGTAGCAAGTGATTGAGCTAAATTATTATTTTAATAATAATTTAGGAGGTTACTTTTTGATTGAGTTTCATTTAAAAGAAATCGAAGTTGAAACGAAATCTAGTCAAAGTGTGAAAGGGGGTTTGTGGATGGGTTTATATTAAAACCCGAGTCTTATGACAAAAGTAAAAAGGGGATTTTTAAGCAAATAAAATGGGTTAAACGAATGTTGAATTAACATTGGAATTAATAAATTGAGGTAGAAGGGTTTATATTAAACCAGCGATATATAAGCGAAGTTTATAAGAACGAGATGAGGTGTTAATCAACGTTACTTGATGGAATTAAATAGGAATTGGTGAAATAAGATTTTCAAGGTAGAGGATTAAAGGTGAATTTGGTATAGAAGTGAGAAATTGGATTTTGACAAAAACCCAAGCAATAAAAATGTATCGGTTTAAAGAAGAAAAAGGGAATGTGATATTTTATAAATAATTTTCTTAATCAATGTATTAAGAAATCATGGTTATACTCGAGAAGGAAATATTAAAAAGGTAAGAAGTTTGATACAATATATTCTAAATAAATAGTTTGAAATAATCTTATGTTAAATAAGAAATAAAAAACTATATTTGAGATGTTGAAATATTTAAGAGTTTTACTATTGTTAATTGTTTTAATAAAAACAAGCCCAAGTACTGTTGGATACTGAACTAGTAAATTCATTCCATTTTCAGGATTATTTATTTGATAGTTAAATCACCGACTATCAAATCTGACCCATACGATCGTTGGTACGGAAAGACCGGGATCAGATTTATATTCGAAAACCATTCCGACCAGCGAATATGTGAAAGGAGATTATTGAAGAGAGAGAAATTTGAAGACCGTCGATCTTCATGAGTGGAAGAACCACTGACTGAATTTCCCTGGTTTAGCGGCCGGAGATATTTCAACATTGATTCTGTCATGATTGGAATCTATAGATTGCAAGGACTTCTCGCTAGTGATCTATAGGGTGATTCCTAGGATGCAGTAGGAGGGTGCCTTCGGTTCATCCTGTTCCTGGATGACTTGTATGGACGAATGTCTGACAGCGTATTTCCAAAGGGGTCACGTACGTTGATTTCTTCAAACGTATCACAGTTGGGTCGCTCCCGACTAGGGTATTTTTGTGGATGTCAATTAGTGATATCTGGCGGATCTGACAATGTGACATTCAAAGCAAATGGTGGTCAGATGTTCGAAAGTTATTTCAAACCTCAAGCCTCATCAACCGGGAAATGACAGAAATCGGGCAGGCAGCATGGCTATGTGGGTCGCTCCCATCAGGATGTATAATCACCTATCTAGAGAAAATCCCTTTTGCTTCTTTAATCTATCGATGCTGTCCCTTTCGGGAAACAGTTGCTGATCCCAACCGTTGGTGATATACATTCGATACACTCAAGCAAAATGAGTGGTCGGTCATGTATGTGTCGGGTTACAAGACGTTCTTGTTGAACCCAGTGTATTCGCTTCTAGAGATACACTATCGGCAGGTGGTTCCATACCTTGTCATAGTTGGAATCCAATCTCCAATAAGCGCCTGCGGTTTTGATTGTACACTATATATGTGGAGCGTGAGATGAAAGCGTTCTACTAGATTCTATTTACTTGCATGTAGACACTATTATAATATCAGAAAGATATTGATTTTAAAAATGGTTTGGGTTATCGTAAGGTAAAAGCCATCCGTATTTATATGTGGATTCGGTCTTACGATTACTCTTTTCTTTCAATAAGATTTTTAACTGTAAAATCAAGTTGAATGATTCCCCTTAAACTTAGTGTGTTTATCTCACTCTGGTTCACCAGACTGACCCGGTATTTGTAATGCTCGGGTTAGCCCGGGTTTGCAGGTTCATGTTATTGGACACTACGAAAGGCGTGTTGGAGAAGTCCAGACATATTTAGTGTTATTCCGCTGTGTTGTATATAAGGGCAGATTATTATAACTGTCCAGATGTGTTAATGTACTCTGATATTGTAAGTTTTATTTAAAGCTCTCAGTAAAGATTTATTTCTATATTATATTTTGTTCCGTTGCAATGTGAAACTCAGTGTTGTGTTGATTCTTCTTCTTCTTCTATTCTAATATTTCTTTCTCTCTTACCACACCCTCTAAATTCTTTCCATAAACGTTCCAGTGTTCTCAGTGTTTTGGAGGATCGGCATGAGATATGGTAATGTATTTATGTCGATTTTCGGGGCCGGAAACACTGGGTCGCTACAGTTTTTAAACCCAGTTTAGAAAAGAATAGATCTTTTAATTAAGATTTAGGAAATTTTACCAATTAACTAATATTTAATTGGATTGAGATTGGATTTTGGGTTTGTCATGGACGGTGTCTTTATTAACACTGTTCGTAAACCTAGTTGAGAAAAGAATAAATCTTTAAATTAAGATTTAGTGAAGTTTACCAATAAATTAATATTTAATTGGAATTGAATTGAAATTGGATTTTGGGTTTATCGTGAACAATTTTTTAAATAACAGTTGTTCTTTAACCCAATTAACAGTGAAGAAATGATTTGGAATTTGTAAATATTTTTATTTTAGATTTAAATGGAAATTTTCCAAAGTAAAGTTTTCCAATTTAATATATTACATTGGAATTGAATGGAATTCGATTTGGTAATAATCAAGATGAGCTTCTATGAATGAAGACCGTTAGTATATATGGAATTTAAAAGGCTTTGCCGCTATTCCATTTATATTATTAGGCAGACACGGTAATTTATATCGATTATGTACTGTTATGATTTTCGTGTAGATTCCATTTTGATGGAAGGCGATTTTAGATTTATTGTGAACTATGCTTTGAATGACATTAGTTCTTTAACCCGGTTAAGGATAAGATTAATTTCTTAAATTTGAATAATCATAAAGTAATGATTTTTGATATTAAAACCAAATTTGTGTTTTAATAAATTTTCAATTAGGTTAAAATGGGAATGGGATAATTAAATTTATCGAATTCTTGAAATGATCTGAAACGATCCGAACTTCCCTGGCGAGGAAAGCCCGAATGGAGTCGAGGACAAGCCACAAAAGAAAGAAGACAGAAGAATATTTCATTGTCTACTACAACAATTCCATCAGAATATAAGAATATACAGAGTATGAATAAATATAATACATTCGATAAATATCAGAGATTACAATATATTACATAGCAGCGGAAAATAATACAAAATGCAACTGAAGAAGATACACGGATACAAAGCTTTCCGGATATCGTTCCAACTGTAAACCAGGATCCTGTGAATATAAATCTGCAAAACCAAAACTACTAGCTGCCCGTGTCAAAATAAGGGCACCCAGAGTTTAGGTTAAAACAATAAACTCCAGGTCAGTCATGGGACTGGTGTGAGAACTAAAACCGTTATTAATCTTTATTTTAAAGTTAGGTAAATCAAGGGACCACGCCGTATAACACGGAACGGGTTTCCTCCCAAGAATACCAGTGCATAAAACAAACAGCACAGTGCTAAATAAAGAACAATGAAGCTATTATAAGACCCAGGTCCCATCACACAATGCAACGCAAGCCGGAGGATAGGGTTTTTACCTTATAATAGCCAAAGAATGCTTGATACGCGAAATTTCATGTTTTATTATTACTATAAGTGTATAGTGTCAAAACAATTTCAAATCATAAGTATCAATCATAGACGGCATGAGCGCCCCATCCCACTATGTCGCCATATATAGGATTACAACTAAAATCGAAACGTCACGTATTGGAAGTTGGATTTCCATCTAAGAAACGAGGCCAGGGATCGTCCTCAACCGATTCGAGACTCTCTAGCCCGAGCCTCCGGAACAGCCGCAACTGCCCCTTGGAGCGACAGGGCCGGTCCACCGATGTGGATTATAGTGCCTGAACAATGCGTTTCCCCGCCCTTTGGGGCGTAAATGAGCCAAAGAATGACTCCATCGGCTTCACATAGTCACCGATATATCTGAGGCGCCTCGCAACAGTAACAACCACATAAGTCGAACTCGTCAGGGCGTGTAAAACCACTGTCCCCACTTCTAACTAGAAAGAAACGCATGTCCTCCCTGAGGTCCTCTCCCGTTTCTGGTTCACAACCGGGGTGTGAGGCTCGCGAATCAACGCTACACAAAGCTACGCCACAAAGGCCGTGCTTTGATCATCAACCACAAGACTCTGCTTTTCAACAGAAGCCTTGATCATATTGCCACTTAGGCATGCCACACAGGCAATTCACTCCATGCGTTTGATATCCATCAATATATAACCCCTGAGCTCGTACGTCTCAGAGAAGGGCGTTAAGCAAGAGAATAAATTCTCCGCCGCCAAATAGATATATATTTAATAGAAATCAATCACACAGACTAAAATCCAATGTCAGACACACAGTCCATTTACAAGTTCGTTCCGGGTCTGAACGAAACCAGAGGCACCTAGTACCCCGCATATCCATCGATCTCCAAGTACGTCTGGACGATTACCAACTGTTTCCATCTTCTTGGGTGTACAGCCCAATCAAGATCATCAGTAACCACCCAAACGACGTGAAGACCTCCGGTCTTCGACCACCGTCTTCATCTTCGACTTATCGTCGTATCGGTTATTCAGAATGGGATAAACCCGGTCTTTCCGAATAACTCGCGTATATAATAAACAAGTGTTACACAAACACAACATACGCCTCATTCCAATTCATCAGCCAATAACCGTAAATTAGTAAGAGAACAATTCCCCAAATATTAACCCCGAAGGCCGAAACCAACATCAGATCAATACCCAGGAAACCATTCATCTTAGCCAACCTACAGTTAATTTCTAAATTTCACATTCATAGGGAAAGGTTCCCATTAATTTTATCAAAGATAAATCCTTTTAAATTTTTTCTTTAATCTTCTTTTGAATATCGATTCAAGCTAGTCGGGATTAGCAAACCACACCGAAGTAACCATTTATTTTAATTTCCCAATCCCAACCTATTCATCCCATGAAGTAAAACTGGTTATACTTCATATCTAACACCACAGTGTTATCGGTAAATTCAATTACCATTTCACGTTCAAATCTAATTAAAGATTTAACTATCGCCTGGAGCAAAACTGGTGATACTCCATTCTTGATCTTTTCAATCTAATTAAAGATTCATTAAAACTCCACTTGGTTTTAATCTTTAACTGGGTTAAAGAACTGATGTCATTTAAAACACGGTTCATGATAAAACCAAAATCACATCACATTTCAATCAGTCCCTAACCGTAAATTAGCAAGTGAGCAATTCCCAAAGTATTAACCCCGAAGGCTGAAACCAACATCAGATCAATACCCCAGAAACCATTCAACTTAACCAATCTCCAGTTAGTTTCTGATTTTCTTAACTCCTTTGGGTCTAAGAACAGTATTATTGAAGATAGTGTTCACGACAACCCAAAATCACATTCCATTAATTATCGGGTTAAAGAACAAGTGCTATTTAAAACACCGTTCACGATAAACCCAAAAATCAATAACAATTCAATTCCAATTAAATATTTTTTTTTAATTGGTACACTTCATTAAATCTAAATAAAAAGAATTAATCTTTTTCTCAACTGGGTTTAAGAACAGTGTTAATGAAGACACCATTCACGACAAACACAAATCACATTTGATATTAAATACAAGGCTCTGAATAGAAAATATATCGGCTTATATTCAATATCAAATTCCATGACCAACAAATATCGTATTGGAAATAACGATATATATATATCTTTCAAATTTCCATAACAACATCTGTATAATCACGAAATCCAACATCGAACTGTTTCGAAGATGATTTCGATTCAAATCCATTCCAATTCAATTATTGGAAATCTTGGTTATTTTCAAAACCATTTCAAATTCAATTTATTTATTTAAAAATAAATAGAATTATAATTCTAGTTCAAAACTAGTTCATTTCGATAAAAAACTATTTTTATCTTTTCAAATATGGAGTTTTTCATCCCAATTCTTCACAGATCATTTCTTATGATTTTACACAAATTATTACTATTTTTAATAATTTTATCGAGGCCCGTACAGTCGATTTCCATCAACGGTCATCGAACTGCACTTACAACGACCTTTTCCAAATTTGATTTGGACATAATTCCAAATCCAACCGTTAGATTTCAAATCTATAATATTCGTTAGAAAGCTCTTTTCGATACGAACCCAACGGTTCCGGTTTTAGGAGAATCCGACGGCCGGATCTCCCGCAATATCCATTCGAAGTCAATGGTCGAAATTCATGAACTGCCGAGGCGCGGCGCGTTCTATTCAGGCCATTTTATATATAATATATATATATTATATATATTTCGTCGATTTCCTTTTAAAACGTATTTTATTAATCGTTTTAAATTCGTTTTCAAAACGATTTCAACTTCCTTTTCAAATTCAAATCAAAGTTGAATTTTCCCTTACAAATTCATTTTAAATTCATTTCAAATTGATTTCAATTCAAATCGATTTTTAATTCAATTTCAGTTCGCTTCCAACGCAATTTGAATTTCAAATTAATTCAATTTCAATTCGAATTCGTTTCTATTCAATTTCAATTCGAATTCAATTTCAATTCGAATTCATTTCAATTCAATTTCAATTCGAATTCATTTCTATTCAATTTCAATTCGAATTCAATTTAATTCAATTTTGAAATCACTTTCAATATTCATTGAAAAATGAATAAAATCGATATAAATATCGTTCACGTCAAAATGGTGTCAAGCTAATCAACACGGCTTTATATATTTCTATTTTCAAATTTCTATTTCAAATATTTCTTTTTCAAATATTTCTATTCAAATATTTCCTTTTCAAATATTTCTATTCAAATATTTCCTTTTCAAAACTGGAATGAGGCCCAATCAATTACCATAGATTTTACTTCTATGGATTTACATACAACGCATGTATACATCGACAATGACAAATAATCAACCATCATCCAAAGTGCACTCTACACTGTATAAGCATCAAATATAAATATTTAACGCTTATAACAGTCTGTCAATCACTCGATCGACATACAACTAATTATTGGGATTAGTGTATGTCATATATCATCCCAATACCCGTGTGGGGTTTCAATCAATCAAACACAGATTTTATTTGTGCAGTTGGGCAATGTGTAAAATTTATCGTCCCAATCCATATCAGTCAAATGTGTGTATATAAACAAATCGTCTGATTTGTTTATATTTATTTCATTTCATATACATGTTAAAAATTCTATTTTCAGCTATAAAATATTTTTAACTATATAAATATTTTATTTCATTTCACATCACATCACACATCAACTACACATCAAAATCAAACAAACAAGCATACAAGTCGTCCATGGTCTGTGGACGACAGGTGTCGGGTGCTACTAAACACCGTCTGCATCCTAGTATATATTTCAAACTAGAAATAAATAAAAGTGAGGAGTTCTCACCGAGGGTTCCACTCCCCCGTGCTTTGCTTTTGAACTGCTGAACCGTCTGGATCTGACTGAAATTCCAATGCAGTCTTTCTTTCCCGCTGTTTATAATAAAAATTATATTTTTATCACTTCATTCAATAAATGAAAATTCTATTTTTATTTCTTCTTTATATATTTTTTTACAACGCTTCTTTCTATATAAAAATTATATTTCTATTTCATATATAAGGATCGAATTTTTATATCATCGCTATAAAAATCCCATTTTTATTTCAACATATATATAAGAAAGATCAGATTTTTATTTCGCTACATATATAAAGATCAAATTTTTACTATTTATATAATATCAAAATTGTATATTTATTTCTTCTATACTATAAAAGTCATATTTTTATCAACTGCATTATATAAAAATCATATTTTTAACCTTTCTATAATATAAAAATATCGTCTTTCTATAATTAAAAATATAAACTTTACAATATTAAAAACCGAATCTTTATATGAATAAAAATCGTATTTTTCCTCAATTAAAAATCAAACCTTTAAACAACCAAAGATCTCGCCTTTAAACGAATAAAAATCGTATATTTTCAATTTTAAAATCATATGTTTTATCATATAAAAACCCTCTATTCTTATAATTAAAAAATGCTACAATATATATGAAAACCGATTTTTCCTATTTTTAAACTAATTTCATTGAACAAATAAAAACAAAGAGAAAATAAAATAAAACTTACAGCAAATTTTGGGGGGGGGTTCACACTGGAGTCGGAGGAAGGCTCCTTGGTGTCGGCGGAGCTGTGGCAGGGGGTTGGCGAGGGCTTTCAGGCGGTTAGGGTTAGGGCGCAGGAGGTTTTGGGGTTGAAGGGGTTAAATCGAGAAGGGGGAGGGTCGCGTCGGCTTTAGGTAGGAGGGGGAGAGAGGGTGGCGCGCAGGGAGGGGGTCGCGCCGGAGGGTGGGCGGCGTGAGGCGTCGACGGTGGCACGACGGCATGGGGGTACGGGCTGGACTGAGGCGCGATTTCTTCTTTCCCCTCTTTTTTCTATAAACTTCGATCTGAATAACATAAGGGGGAGGAGAGAGATAAGAGGGAGTGAGGGGGTTTATATATAAATTTAATTATTTATTTTACTTTTAAAAAGTAACTTTTTATTTCAACCTCCAAACGAGACGCACCGCCTGTCGTCCCTAGCTAAATACCCTCATTCCGAAAACAATGGGATATGTATCGTGAGCTGATTCGATTGTTTCGATCAGTTTTCGTCAAAATCCAAATATAACTCTATATATTGAATTTGAACGCGCATTTCAATTTACCGGGGCCACATACTAACTCTAAAAATTCCCGAAAAATATTTTCTAGCTTCGTATTGACGATACGGTCCTAACAAAATTAATTTCGTCAAATTCCGAGACCGTTTGAAAAATGGCCATTTTCCAGTCGATTAAAATCAACTGAAACTGGTCAAACGCGTTTTCCTTTGCCACGCTCACATATTGATTCGAAAAATTATGAAATTTGAAACCTAGCAATAATTTGACATCCCGGATCCAACAAAAGTGGTTTCGTCGAAAACCGAGGTCGTTTGCAAAATTTCCATTTTTAAGGGCCAGGATTTCATAGCGACTATTCTGAAAATTTATTTGGACATAACTTTTGATTCCCGCTATGAAATTTCGATTTTTCTGATTCGTTCGAAAGATATTCTCAATTAGATTCTAATATTTTTGGTTTTGCTAAAATCTGGTTTATTTTGAATCCTATACATTCATTTGAACTATGAAATCGAATTATCGAACTACCGCGCCATTTTCAATTCCTTTTATAATTTAAAATAAATATTTATATTCTAACGACGATCTATATTAATATATACATTCAAATTCTATTCAAAATGAATTTCTCGCTGTTATTATTTAAAATAATTCATTTTAAATATTCAAAATTCACTAAAATTGCCAAAATAAAATTTTTAAATTGGCACAGAATTTCCTGGTTGTTACAATCTCCCCCACTTAAAACTTTTCGTCCCCGAAAAGGAACGAAGCCGAAAGTTGTTTAACAAACCAACTCAACTTCCATTATTTTCATTACCGTTTAAGTTCTTCAACTTTTCGGTTTCTAAAAACTTTTCAAATTTTTCAAAAATTTGGCTAACACCCTAAATTTTCGAAAAATTTCGCCATAACCTCCCCTGCACCGGGGACTTCGGGATATTTCATATAGCCTCCCGTGGCCTTCTTCAATCCAAAAAAAAAAGCCAATCGGCTCACAAAATCATCATCACCCAAGAAATACAATAAACATGTACTATTTGTCGGGCAAACAATTTTATTCCTCTTCTCTAGCCTCCTTGCTATGACCTGTTCAATGTAAGTACATGTATATGCATGCAAATGCGACTAATTTTCAATACACTTCACTATTTGATTCAATTTGCTTATAGGTTCAACATTTAATTAATCAAACAATAATAAAACAACACAATCAGCAATCAATTAGTGAATTATCATTTCAAATTCATGACTTTGATATATAGTCAAAAATCACATTTTTGATGCCAAATCACAACAATAAGCCCTATCTAATTTTGGTTCTCACACTAGTCAATAGGAAACATATAGAAATCCCACTTTCGTCACTCGAACACAACACTGATGATGCCATGGTCATTATCAGCATCATCTCCGGGCAACTAGAGTGTGATTCTATATCTATCTAGTATATTAAAACTTCGAATACCCGTGGATCAGACGTATATGCAAAATCTATATATACTGGATTGTTCAAATTCAATATAAATAAATAATCAAATATGAATAATTGATTTAAATTTTCAAAACAAAAATTGTTTTCACTTTTAAAAATATACTCTTCACACTCGTTCTAGGATACTACTGATCCCATCTCTAATGAGTCATTCTCATTGGATATTACTAATCCAATCTCTGATGAATCCTTTCGTATGGTTCTAACGTGTCATGTTCTC
Organism: Allium sativum; assembly: GCA_030737875.1. Classification (NCBI taxonomy): domain Eukaryota; kingdom Viridiplantae; phylum Streptophyta; class Magnoliopsida; order Asparagales; family Amaryllidaceae; genus Allium; species Allium sativum. Next base: position 325,246,043 of record CM060910.1, on the reverse strand, counting down.
AGAGCTTTGTAAACCAAAGCTCTGATACCATCTGAAACGACCCGAACTTCCCTGGTGAGGAAAGCCCGGATTGAGTCGAGGACAAGCCACAAAAGAAAGCAGATAGAAGAACATTTCATTGTCTACTGCAACAATTCCATCAGAATACAAGAATATACAGAGTATGAATAAATATAATACATTCGATAAATATCAGATATTACAATATATTACATAGCAGCGGAAAATAATACAAAATGCAACTGAAGAAGATACACGGATACAAAGCTTTTTGGATATCGTTAAAGCTGTAAACCAGGATCCTGTGAATATAAATCTGCAAAACCAAAAATACTAGCTGCCCATGTCAAAATAAGGGCACCCAGAGTTTAGGTTAAAACAATAAACTCCAGGTCAGTCATGGGACTGGTGTGAGAACTAAAACATTTATTAATCTTTATTTTAAAGTTAGGTAAATCAAGGGACCACGCCGTATAACATGGAACGGGTTTCCTCCCAAGAATACCAGTGCATAAAACAAACAGCGCAATGCTAAATAAAGAACAATGAAGCTATTATAAGACCCAGGTCCCATCGCACAATGCAACGCAAGCCGAAGGATAGGGGTTTTACCTTATAATAGCCAAAGAATGCTTGATACGCGAAATTTCATGTTTTATTATTACTATAAGTGTATAGTGTCAAAACAATTTCAAATCATAAGTATCAATCATAGACGGCATGAGCGCCCCATCCCACTATGTTGCCATATATAGGATTACAACTAAAATCGAAACGTCACGTATTGGAAGTTGGATTTCCATCTGTGAACCGAGGCCAGGGATCGTCCTCAACCGATTCGAGACTCTCTAGCCCGAGCCTCCGGAACAGCCGCAACTACCCCTTGGAGCGACAGGGCCGGTCCACCGATGTGGATTATAGTGCCTGAACAATGCGTTTCCCTGCCCTTTGGGGCGTAAATGAGCTAACGAATGACTCCATCGGCTTCACATAGTCACCGATATATCCGAGGCGCCTCGCAACAGTAACAACCACATAAGTCAAACTCGTCAGGACGTGTAAAACCACTGATGCCACTTCTAACTAGAAAGAAACGCATGTCCTCCCTGAGGTCCTCTCCCGTTTCTGGTTCACAACTGGGGTGTGAGGCTAGCGAATCAACGCTACACAAAGCTATGCCACAAAGGCCGTGCTTTGATCATCAACCACAAGACTCTGCTTTTCAACAGAAGCCTTGATCATATTGCCACTTAGGCATGCCACACAGGCAATTCACTCCATGCGTTTGATATCCATCAATATATAACCCCTGAGCTAATTACCCCCATTCCGAACACAATGGGATATGTATCGTGAGCTGATTCGATCGTTTCGATTAGTTTTTGTCAAAATCCAAATATAACTCTATATATTGAATTTGAACGCGCATTTCAATTTACCGGGGCCACATACTAACTCTAAAAATTCCCGAAAAATATTTTCTAGCTTCGTATTGACGATACGGTCCTAACAAAACTAATTTCGTCAAATTCCGAGACAGTTTGAAAAATGGCCATTTTCCAGTCGATTAAAATCAACTAAAACTGGTCAAACGCGTTTTCCTTTGCCACGCTCACATATTGATTCGAAAAATTATGAAATTTGAAACCTAGCAATAATTTGACATCCCGGATCCAACAAAAGTGGTTTCATCAAAAACCGAGGTCGTTTGCAAAATTTCCATTTTTAAGGCCCATGATTTCATAGCGACTATTCTGAAAATTCATTTGGACATAACTTTTGATTCCCGCTATGAAATTTCGATTTTTCGGATTCGTTGGAAAGATATTCTCAATTAGATTCTAATATTTTTGGTTTTGCTGAAATCTGGTTTATTTTGAATCCTATACATTCATTTGAACTTTGAAATCGAATTATCGAACTACCGCGCCATTTTCAATTCCTTTTATAATTTAAAATAAATATTTATATTCTAATGACGATCTATATTAACATATACATTCGAATTCTATTCAAAATGAATTTCTCGCCGTTATTATTTAAAATAATTCATTTTAAATATTCAAAATTCACTAAAATTGCCAAAATAAAATTTTTAAATTGGCACAGAATTTCCGGGTTGTTACATGATCGAGAATGGAGTACCACCAGTTTTACTCCAAGCGATAGTCAAATCTATAATTAGATTTGAACGTAAAAGGGTAATAATTTTACCCAGAACACAGTGGGTGTTAGATATGGAGTACTACTAGTTTTGCTCCATAGGATGAATATGTTGGGATTGGGATTAATAAAATAAATGAGTACTTTCGTAAGGCTCGATAATCCCAACCAGTTGATAAACCTTAATTTGGTTTAGAATTGATAAAGGATAAAATCAAATCTTTTGAAATTGATATACAAAGGAAGACTAAAGAATAAATTTAAAAGAATTTATCTTTGATAAAATTAATGGGAACCTTTCCATAAAAATGTAAATATTTGAATAAAAGAATATTCTGAGTTGGAATGAGGCGTATGACGTGTTTTTATAGCACTTGATTATAAAATACGCGAGTTATTCAGAAAGACCGGGTTTAACCCATTCTGAATAATGAATACGACCACTAACAGTCAAAGAGATTGAAGACGGTGCAAGACCGACGATCTTCACATCGAATGGATGAGTTGCTACTAATGCCCATGATTGGAGTAGCTACCTTGAAGGGGCTATAGTGGTAGCCGTCCAGACGTACTTGTTGATTGTTCGGATATGCTAGGGCCTCTCTCCTGTATTGGACGTATGGGACGAGGAACAAGGTGCCTCCGGTTTCGTTCAGACCCAGAACGGACTTGCAAATGGATGGTATGTCTGACGTTGTATTCCTTTATGCTGTATTCGTTGATCTCTGCTAAATATATATATATATATATGTTTGGTGGTGGAAAATTTATTATCTTGCTTAACACCCTTCTCTGAGACGTACGAGCTTAGTGGTTATATATTGGTAGAAATCAATGATATGGTATAGATTGACAATGTGACATGCTGAGATGCATAGATCAAGGCTTTTGTTGAAAAGCAAAGCCTTGTGGATGATGATCAAAGCATAGCTTTAATTATCATAGCTTTGTGTACGTTACTTCGCGAGCCTTGCACACCTGTATGGTGGTGAACTGATGATCAGATCAGTATGCTTTTGATATGAGGATGGATCCGGTCGACCGAGATGAGATGAGTGTGGTCGCTCCACGCTCAAAGGGATAGGGCACACCCCCCGCTTCACAGATGGATAGAGTAAGCGGCGTTTTCTCATGTACAGGACGTAAGTCGTGGAGATAATCGATATGTTGGATATAGTGCGGATGTGCATTACGGCGTTTTCTCATGCCTGGGACGTAAGCCGTGGGGAATTGCACTGCGTGATAGATCTTTCGAATCAGGAGCCATCATGATGGAAATCCAACTTTCCAATACGAGCTTTGCGGTTTTAATTGTAAACCTGTATTGGCGACATGATATATGGTACCCATGCCGTCTAGGATTTAAACATTTACTTTCGAAATTGATTTCTACACTATACACTTATAGTAATAATAAAAGATAAATTTCGCGTACCAAGCATATTTGGCTATTAAAAGGTAAAACTCTATCCTCCGGCTTGCGTTGCATTGTGTGATGGGACTTGACTCTTATAATAGCTTCATTTTTCTTTAATTAGCAATGCGCTGTTTGTTTATGCACTGGTATTCTTGGAGGTAAACCCGTTCCGTGTTATATGGCGTGGTCCCTTGATTTACCTAACTTTAAAATAAAGTTAATAACTGTTTTAGTTCTCACACCAGTCCCATGACTGACCTGGAGGTTATTGTTCCTTCCTAAACTCTGGGTGCCCATATTTTCCACACGGGCAGCTAGTAGTTTTGGTTTTGGCAGATATTTCTTTTCACAGGATCCTGGATTACAGCTGGAGCTATATTCTAAAAGCTTTGTATTCGTATATCTCTTTCAGTTGTGTCAGTAGTTATTTTCCGCTACGCATTGTACTTATGTATTATTTTCCACTACAATGTAATTTTTAAATCTCTGATACTGTATTTCCAATGTGTAATATTTATTCATACTGTGATATATTCTTGTACTCTAATGTAATTGTTGTAATAGCAATGAAATGTTCTATTGTTTGTGTTCTGATGCGTCGTGTTCTCAACTCAATCCGGGCTTTCCCGAAAGGGGAAGTTTGGGTCTTTTCACCTTCAAATAATCTTAACATACATATGCATACCTGCAAATTTAGTTTTCGAATGCAAAATCGGTTTGATGTGGTTTTAGGTCCAGTTCCCATTCGGTTTCCTCGAACTAACACATTATAAGTCAAAAGGGATATTTATGATAGTCGGTTCTTTAACTATCAAATCGAATAGTACAGTCTAGTACATCAGCAGCATAAGCCCTTTTAATTGAAACCATTCATTAAATCATTTCATCGATTCTTATAAATATATTCCATATACTTATCTCAGCGGGATAAGTGTATTCACAAATCTCTTGTTTTCATTACTTTGAAAACGACAGCCAAACACTTATCTCTTCATAATAAGTGTATTCATAAAACCCCCTCTTTATTTCTTTTACTTTAAAAATATTGCATATATATGTACTTAATCAAATGGTATAAGTCTGATCACCAAATTTTACATAGGCGAAAACAATGTCATGCGACACATTGGTTATTACATGAACCCCAAATCATTTTATTTAACTTCGAACTATGTGGATTAATGTTTATAATAATGCTTATGGAAGTAATAATTCAATTTTCAACATCGACTTCCATTTTCAAACCAGTATAACCTCTTGTTTTAATTTCTTCGAAAACCATAGCCATACACTTATTTTTTTGGAAGTGTATTATTAATCCCAAAAAAATTCGTGTGCACATTAGGTAAAGGGTACAAGGCGGATATTGGTAGGGCCGGCCGTGCACGATGCCCCCGCACAAAGCAAGATCCAAATATTGAACCCAAGGCACGTCAAGTCAACCACCGCATCCGAAAATAACAGTATAACATATTATAAGAAGTACGACCCGATAAAGATAAACGTCGCATATCCTGAAAACCGCTCAAACACCAAAATGAGGCAAGTCGCCCACTTAACATAAGCAGGAGCGACCTCATAACAAAGATTCGAAGCCAAAAAGCGACACATAAAGGCAGCTCGAAGACAAGCGCCCTTGGACCGAGAAGGACGATCGCACAAGGGGCAAAGGAGACTCGACTCCAAACCCGCATCCCGCACTTACAAAATCTGTTGAAGCGCTCATGGGACGCTCGCTTACATGGACCCACTCAGCTATTCAAGATACTCGTTTCAACGAGCCGCTCGCACATGACAACTGGATACAGCCACGGACAGCTGGCTACAGCTAGCCGGTGGCATGGCTCGTAATTAGAAAAATATACGATCCACGTCCTGGATAAAGGAATTCCAGGTTGTTTACCAAGGGGAGTTCACATATAAATAGACCATGACTACCAACGTAAAGGGGATCAGCTTCTAAAAACCACGAAGTGCTGCCAAACTTCATCCTCAACCACAAATCCAGCCATGGCGTCAAACACAATTTCACGATGAAGGAAAACGAAGACACCTATCTTCTCAACCACTCATCCATCCTTCTTCTCCTCAAATTCCGCTATTCTTTTGTATAATTCCTTAGATTGAAGTACATTAATGAGGGTATATTGAGCGAGTATAGAAATGTATGAAATGAGAGAGTTGATGTGTTCTGTAATTATCATTATAAGGTAGGAAATCACCTTCATAGTGGACGTAGGCCTCGTTAACGGCTGAACCACTCTAAATCTCGTCTCTACTTTACTTTTTCGCATTTTTCACTTTTTATTGCTAATTAAACACGGCTCCATTTATTTTTTACCGAATTGGTGAAGTACAGTTTAGTACCTTTGGTGTTTAGACCATTTTTGGTGTAAACATTTTGGCGCCCACCGTGGGGCCGTGTTCATTTCTCTTCCCATTCAGATCTGAGGAGATTTTCTGGGAAAACGTTGTATCTGGGATCATGAGCATGCTGAGAGAAATTGCTGCAGACAAAATTGATGACGTCTCCAGCGCTGACACGTCGCCTAGCATTTGTTTCGGAGAAAAGGAACCGTTACAAGTCGAGGCGGCCATAACCAGAAGGGAACTGGAGGAAGCAATGACAGGGATAACAGATCAACTAACTATTGCAAGTGACGCGTTGATAAAGAAGATCGAGTCAATTTTCGTTATCCAAGCCTCTGCCATAAAAGCTGCATCAGGTGTCACTGACGATCCGTTCGCTCAAACAAGTCGTGCAAGCGAAATGGAATATTCTCCTGAACAAGAAAGCTCCATTCCGGAAACTAATTGTCACAATTATGGACCCTGGCAAAGACCCGGCAAGGCGAAAAGCGCTCGTTCCGCAAAACGAGATGAAAAGCGAAAGCGTATCTTAGGTGCAAGAGGCGAGGTCAAACAGCGCAGAAGGAGGCCGCGTTTTTTCAAGAATTCTGAATTCACCTCCCTCAATGACACCATAGAGAATATCTTCAGGGCAACGAAGGACACTATAAATTACCCAATCCTGGAACGGATGCAAACGAAAAATGCTACAATGAAATCAGGAAGGTTCTGTCAATTCCATGACCAACTAGGACACAATACAAATGAATGCAGGCATTTGAAGTCGCTAATCGAAAGATTGGTCAGAAAGAACATTTACAACAATATGTACGAGGCCACTGTCATAGCTCTCTGCAGACAAGGGGCAGCGAACTCTTCATGGAAAGGGCCAAAAATAGCCCGGAATTGGTGTGTGACTAAGGATCAGCGACTGGTGTCCCGATCATGGAATTTTGGGCTAGAATTCCCGCGATTTCGCCTTATTATTCAGTTTTTCTTTTGTATTCTGTTTGCTTAAGAAGTAGTAGTCGTTCTACTTTGTTTTGCCACTAACTATATTCATGTTTGGCAATAAATCACTTACAGATGCCATATGCAAAGAAAGCTATTGTGTGCCTACTTGAGTACCGTACTCATCACTGTACACTGAAAACTAGTTTTTTTCAAATGTAGGCATGATAGAAGCAGTTAATCATACCCATCCTAAGTGAAAAGGGAAGTTTCTTAAAGCGTATCTTGAGAAACATGATTCAAAAGCATCGCGAGAGACATGCAAACTGAATCAGATGCATGGGCACGTCATCTCAACCGGATGTGCTGCCTAAAGACAAACAACAAGCCAAAAGGTGGACCTTCCTTAAGCAAGCATTTTCTGGAGAAACTAACATCAGGCTTTTCTATAAAAAAAGACAGAGAGAAAGAGGTACAAGGGAAACGATAAAAATGTCCCACGGATAAAATACCTAGGCTGGAAACACCAGTCCTAGTGTCGGAAGGACCGGCAAAACACGCTGGAAGGACCAGCACAAAACAAAAACTCTCCGAAAGGAGGTGGCCATCCTTGTTCTTTGTTGTTAACCAAATCAAATGGAGCCAAGGATGGACTACAACAGCAGAAATCCTAGCCATTTGGGGGTATCCAACATGGTCCTCCAGTCCTAGAAAAATCAGGACTGACAAGATCAAAATTGGGTCGAAATTGAAACCCAAGACCTCCCATGGAGGCACCCAAAAGAAAACACATAATAATTACATGTTGCTTCTAAGAAATCATGAATTGACCAAATTACAATGCGAAATCAATAGAATCTATAAAAGTAAAAAGAGCTTTGGTATGGGGACATAATCATTGTGTAAACAACCACCAATGCCCACTCAAAGCATACCACAACCTAGTTATAACATCGTTGCGAGAACTGTTCGAACGATAAGATTTGCGCGAACAACAAACTAAAAGTATGACAACTCATAAGAAGTAAAATAATAAAACTATGATAGCCCCTAAGCGATACAAACGTAAGTCCGCAAATGTAAAATATTAAACGAGGACCGACACTCGCACAAACAATCGGTCTAAGTACGTGATAAGTAAAAGAAAATAAACTGAAATCAGACTGCAAAGGTCACAAGTGCTATTTTTATATAGGGAAGGATGGGCCAATTGCTCAGACTTTTGCTGAACCAGCTACACAAAAAGTCGTCAAAGGGAAAAGATGTATGGTCTTCAATCATTGACCAGTTAGTTTCTTTTGCGTTTTAGGGTGGACACAGCCTTGGTATTCCAAATCTCGTCCTCATCATCTGGAACGGATGCATCTGGTAAAAGTGGATCATCTGATGAAGGTATGGTAGAAGGATTAATGCTGGTGGAGACCAAAACAGAGTCGATGATAGCAGGCTGGGCAGCAACGCCGCAAGCAGCTAAAGAAGAGGTCGAAAACACACCTGATGTAAAAGGTGAGCAAGCACTTAACTCAGCAATCCCAGGCGAAGAAATAAGAAAATCCAGACCCGAGGCAGATTGATAGGTGTCAATTTTACCTGAAGCTGCTGGATATAAAAAGTCAGTTCCACAATTGTCCGCGTTTAAAGAAGTGCAGCCATGACTCGTGCACTGTGCCACAACATTTTCTTGATATGGACACTCAATAATGGGTTGAGCTCTAGCAACATCCAAGGAAGAGCGATCCGTTGGGGGAGTAAGGTAGCTCGAAGCATCAACCCTGGCGGAGTCAGGTGGGGCACAAGGAACCATAGCGTCTGAACGCTCTCTTCTAAGAGACTGAACTCACTCGTTCATCAAAATCTTCCTACCTTTAACTAGAGCCTCGCGGTCCTTTTCTTCTAAAAGTTGTTCTTGAAGGAACTCATCGTCAACATCATCAGAATACGAGAGTATTCGCTCCCAAACAAGGGCCAAAGTTCGCGGAAAATCCTTGTCCAAGTAACTCAAGCTTCCACGGCTCATGACACTGCAAACATAGAATTGGAACAGAGTATTGTCAATTTCATTTCTAGCTTTATCAAGATCATTTTGCAACTTGATCTTATCTTTTTCAAAGGTTCTAAGGGTTTCACTCTGGGAAGCATGTTGGCCTTCAAGAGCCATGTTCTCCTGTTCAAAAGAAATCAAAGCCTGTTTTTCTAAGGCCATATGACGCTCAGCAAGTTTTCGAGCAGATTGGGCCTCTTTGGCCTCTAAAAGCCACGCTCGTACACCCTCCAACTCCTTTTTGAGCTCGACATTTCTAGCCTCTAAGCTGCTCATTGTAGCATGACCGCTCCTTAAAGAATTCATCTCAGATTCCTGGGATTTAATCAAGTGGATCAGACCAGCTTTGTCGTTTTCCAAGGTTTCGATATAGTCAAGGTGTCGGGCATTCAATCCTTGGAACTCGTAACTGAATTTGGCCCAATGCTCCAATCGCTTATCAACGTCTTTCATCACCAAATTCAACTGTGTCTCGAACTGATCCTTAATAACACCAAGTTGATTGCTCACGCCACTTTTTATGGCATCCAAACTCTTCCAGACATTCTGCCTGTCATGGGGTTGTAAATCCAGATCGAAATGCATTCCCCTCAGGTCCCAACCGCCGAAGCGCTCCTTAAGCATTGAATTTCCAGGAGGGACCTTATAAGGTGGACGATCACGTATTATTTGAATTTGGGCAGGAGTCGGGACAATGGATCTTGCAGAAGGTTTAGTCGGTGGAAGCATCTTAGCCTGATCTAGTCCCTCACGCCTTAAAGAGTCAACCATGGAAGGATCAGGAATACGTTGGGCTTGAAAACTTGAGGATAATAGGGGTTGTTTTGAATAGCCGGAAAGACAAGACTGTAAGAGGCTTCGTGGATCAGTAAGATCAGCTTGTTTGAAGAAACTATCCGACAATGAGCAGTCTGCATTTACACCTGGGAAACGAACAAAATATGAGTTCAGCAAGCATTCAGAGGTTATCAAATTAACGGGAAATTATGCCACAAGTAAAATAGTAACAAAACCAGTTCTAGGGGAAGCTATGAAAACAGGGGCTTTCTCAGGACGCCGAGCGGGCCGTCGCATTCCACCCGTGTTAGGTACAATGGGGTCAGACATCACCGCATCACCTTGGCTCAAATACTCGGCAGAGTCCAAATCACCCAAGTCTCCAAATGTCCCTGAGGAACCCTCCGCCTAAATAACAGGACAAGCGGAACTTCCAACTGTAACAACCCGTATTTTTGAATAACATGTTATAACACAAATCAAGGCAGAATTAAACTGAAAAATCTGAATCAAGGGAAACGGACTATGCCATTGCGTTCGTCTCGGAAAAATACGCGAAATAGAGTCCGAGTTTTCGAAAATCGGAGTCCGTATGACCAAGATATGGCCTCGCGAAGTTTCACGAAAAAATCAAATTTAAAACAGATTCAAATTTCAGAAAATCAGAAGTGGCGGGAAAATTCCCGCCAGACCCAGGGGGGTCGACCTGGGGGTCGACTGGGGAGTCGACCTCCCCCCCCAGGTCGACTGGGGAGTCGACCCCAGGGTTGACCTGGGAGTCGACCTGCCTGGTCGGCCCAGGCAACCTGGTGCACCCATTTTGGCTGTTTTGACCTGTTTTGGAGGCTTGTGACGGGATTGGATGGCTCTGATTGAATCTAGGGTTAATCCTATGGCTAATACTATCCTAATCTTCTATAAAAAGACCCCTAAACCTAGCCTAAATCACCATTATTCAATCCTACAACTAAACTATGCCAAATTTTCTCCTCTCATGGCCTCCACTTTCATGCTAAAATTCCTAAGTCTATCTATATGAGAGATTTTGAGTGCATACAAGTATTTTCAAGCTTGTATGAATGTTCTTAGTTGCATTCAAGTCAAGTTGCAACATTTCTATTACAAAGCAAGAGTTTTTATTGATTTGGCTCAAGGGTTTTTCAATTGGAGCATTCATATTTGGGTCTTTTTGGTGATTGCATAAGGGCTTCGTCTCAATCTTTATAATAAATATTCATTTGTGTCTTCATAGCATTGTAAGCCCTTTTCTACTTTCTTTTTTTGAACTCTAAAGTTAAATGAATGATGCAAGTTTGGGGTTGATCATTATGATATGCAAGTTTGGTTGATCATTATGATATGCAAGTTTGGTTGATCATTATGATATGCAAGTTTGGTTGATCATTATATGCAAGTTTGGTTGATCATTATGATATGCAAGTTTGGTTGATCATTATGATATGCAAGTTTGGTTGATCATTATATGCAAGTTTGGTTGATCATTATGATATGCAAGTTTGGTTGATCATTATGATATGCAAGTTTGGTTGATCATTATATGCAAGTTTGGTTGATCATTATGATATGCAAGTTGGTTTAATCATTATGTATGACACATGTTGCTATGTTATGCAAGTTTGGGTTGATCATTATACACATGTTATCATGTTATGCAAGTTAAACTTGAGGTTGTGAGCATAAAGCTCCAAGCTTTATATTAAAGGTTGCATTTTGGCAACATGGAAGTTATCATATCCCTTATGATAACTTGCATGTGAGGCCAAATGCGAACTTCTAGCAACTTCTACATGTTATTTATCACCATGTATCACTCATATGCTAAGTTTGGTTTTATGCATGCTTTTGAAGCCTAATAATGCAATATGCAAGTATATGAACATATGTACATTTCATATGCCACCATGTTAAACTTGTGGCTTCAACACCTTTATGTCATGGTTATGCCAAGTTCCCTATTTTATCCTTTATGCGTTGTTGCGATTATGTAAACGATGGGATTACGTTGGGGTTGGGTAACATAATGACATGAACATGGTTTTTATAACATAACGTGATATGTTAACTTGTAATTATGTTTTGGAAACATAATGGACATGACACTTAGAAAATATGAGAGTGGCCAACTCGAGGTTGGGTTGAGTTTGTAGCATAAATCTACCCGGACCCGCCCGGCTTAACTAGTGGCTACAAACAATAGGACCCAATGTGAAAAGTTGGTCATGTTGTGCTCGAACCCGAGGTTAGACCTAGTTGTGGTGTAAAGCTACCCGGACCCGCCCGGCTTAACTAGTAACCACAACAAAGTCTAATGTGAGAGGTTAAAGCGCATTAAGTTAATTAATGCCTCCTGATTAGGGTTAAGTCATGGTCCACTTAATACTTAACCAATTTGGGCTTGATGGGTTAATCGGGGTTAAGTCAGGAACCTTGGGTACACTTAACCAATTTAATCCACGTTTGGATCGGGTTAACCACATTTAACCCGTTAAGAAACCCTAGTTGCGTGGTCCTTTTCAGCAGTAACCCTCTAGATAGTATCATAAGACCCTAGGACTAGGCTAGGGTGGGGCACGATTACTGGGCTGATTGTAAGAGACCAAAAGAGACGGCTGAATGATGCACCGGTTGTTCAGGCGGACCATGGTCGTGCACATTAAGTCCGGAGTTGAACACGGGCACCGGTAGGTTTAGACTGTGCATCCTGGAATTGTGTCTGAGGGTTACACCGTAGGGCCTGATACACCCTAGGGGTGGACCCTGCACAGTCAACTACATTACATGATTAAGCCGTATGACACCGATACATGACGAGTTAGGCTTATAGGGAGCCGATCGACTAGACCGAGTAGTCGGATCTTGATTTAGGTCATCTCATGATATTGGGCCAAGCTTGGGCCAAGGGATCAATTCTTGTTTTACTTGACATGTTAGAATGCTAGTACACCCGTGGTGCAAAACTTAACCTTGATTATGCGATGACACCTTTATCTATCTTGTTAGTTAATCATCATGCTAGTATGTTGTTATCCTTATGTTCATCTCAGCTTCTCATGCCAGTTAACTTTACTAGTTCATGGACAGATAGTAGTAGGGCTTACCAGTCTTTTTGACTGACCTGTTTTCTTTCGCCTCTTTTCTTCCGTTTCCCCCCTCAGGTCCTCAGGGTGGGAACACTGGAGCTTAGCTTGGATCTTTATTGCTTGCTTACTGGATTTGCTCATGTACGCTTTTGGACATTGAGCTAGCTATGGTTTATCACTTCACTTTGGGGATAGTACTTTATGTATTTCAGTTTTTCAGTTTATGCTTTTGTCTAGACTTTGTTTGTTGGAAAATAATGATCAAGTACTTTGTTGTAATATGACTATGGTTTTGAAATGCTAGTTTAATCCGCTGCTTTATTTACTCTGTTTTACTTATATGTTCTGTCTTGTGATATCTGCATGCATGTTTACCTTGTTTAACGCCCCTCCATAGCTAGTGTCCTTGCAAGAGTGGCACTGGCGGAGGTGGGGTGTTACACCCACGGTCGTTCCATAAGTTACATTGACCCTCAAACCATATGCGTTCTCGTCAACTCTCTTACCACCCCCTTTAGTAATCGGCAACGGAGGTCGATCGCTCACATCAGGGATTAAACGCGTCACTTTGAGAGGCTTGCCAGCAGAACTTTGGGAGTGCACAAAAGCTTTTCCAAGAGATCGTGTAGGGAAAATCAATCGGTACTTACGGAGGATTTCCTCTGAAAGCAACACCTCTCTGCTTCTTTCCCTTTTGTCAATACAAACTAAAGAATTAAGGAGGCCTTAATCCAGAGAAAGTCCCGCAACAACAGGAATCACTACAAAAGTTAGAAAGAGAGCCGGATGAGAAAGAGAAAAGGAATAAGAACTCCAGGAGAAAAGGTATAATTACCTCCTTCGGCCCATCGTCCGTTAAAACTAGCAGGACACCGGACAAAGAAATATTGATTAGGGAACCCCTTAGCTCCATCCATCAAACCAGTGATAATTCTATCATGCATACTCTCCATAAAAAAGAACGAGGGACCATCAACCTCCCTCTTCTTAAAGGTATATAAAGAGAAAATATCCGCAAACGTAGGTTCCCGATGTCGGACCTTCATGAAAAGTATGTATAGCCCAAGCAAGATTTTATACCCACTAGGGTGCAGCTGATACGGGGCAATGGACAGTTGCCGCAAAACCGACTCCAGATAAGGATTGAAGGGGGGAATCGCCCCACTGGGCAACATGTGATAATTGACCTCTACATACCCGGAGGGTGGACAATCTGCCAGCTCCCCCTTTCTGGGAAATCTGGTTTCATCTTGTGAAAACCCAAAACGATTGCACATTTGTAAAAACTGATCAAAAGAAAGCGTCGATTTACGACAGTCGGCCGCCACCCCATCAAAGAAGCAAGGTTGGGGATGAGTCTGACTGACGGCCAAACCAAGACCAGTAGCCGGGGCAACATCACCTGCCCGATCCAGATTCTCTCGTTTCCCAGACATAACGAATTAACTGGGATTGATATGAACAGGCAGTTAGTCATATGTCAGCACGAACAAGTATGCTTAAAAAGAAATTACAAACTCAATGGTTAAGAGTCAAAGGAAAAGCAGAAGTACTGCCACGACATGGGTATTCCATTGAACGGCCAGTTAAGGCACGATGAATTAAAAGTGTTGTTTCTTAGCCATTTCAGAAAATGACTTGCCAGCATAAAAAGGAAAAAAGTTATCACCAAAGGATTCTGCTTAAAGTCTAAGCACATACCAAGTCAAATCAACACTCCTCCAATATCGCAACCATCGATTTTGGCAATTCGGTGTTACCAATTGAGAATCCTTCCTTGTGCAACTAAAAGAATTAACCCAAAATCAAAAATAAAAGGGGGGGAATTCACTTACAAATGAAATTCAACTTGAAGAAAGGAGCGCTGTAGCTGGAAAATGAAGTTGAAGGTAATCGCCGACTAAAGGAGGAAGGGCGAGACGATCAACCAAGTAAAGAGAATCAAAGCCCCAAAAGGCAATAATGAGGTCTTCTACGATGAAATCGCCATTAAAATGGATTTATTGGAGAGATATGAAAGCGGGAAAATGAAGAGGCAATATTTAAGAGGACTAGAAGCCCCTTTTTATGATGTGACAGCTTAATCAGGATCTAGTGATCCGGTTTAGCATACCTGGGAAATGTCCCGCCAAACGCCCAAAAACAAGCAATTGTCAAAATGTCTAAGTTTTGAAAATATGAGCTATCTGTGAGGGCGAAGAACATTGGACTTAATCCATCCAGGACACTCTCACCTCGTTAACCTAGTACTCAATTACACAAAAGTGTCTCTTCAGATCTCAGCTGGCCTCCTAAAATTCAGCCATTCGCACAGTAATCAAAAGATACATCGAGCCTCTCGCTCATAGGAAAAGACAATATCAATCAGCGACGATGCAATAATCTAAATGATTGGCATGACCGAGCCCTCAACAAGTCAGCACAAACCCACCAACCAATATGCGATTAAATACGTCGAAGCTCGCGATTCCATACACAAAAGAAATCACGAACTTCGAGGGGCAAGTGTTAATCCCAAAAAATTCATGCGCACATTAGGTAATGGGTACAAGGAGGATGTCGCCAGGGCCGGTCGTGCACGATGCACCCGCACAAAGCAAGATCCAAATATCGAACCCAAGGCAGGTCAAGTCAACCACCGCGTCCTAAAATAACAGTATAACATATTATAAGAAGTACGACCCGATAAAGATAAAGGTCGCATATCCTAAAAACCGTTCAAACACCAAAATGAGGCAAGTCGCCCACTCAACATGAGCAGGAGCGACCTCATAACAAAGCCTCGAAGCCAAAAAGCGACATACAAAGGCAACCCGAAGACAAGCGCCCTTGGATCGAGAAGGACGATCGCACAAGGGGCAAAGGAGACTCGACTCCAGACCCGCAACCCGCTCTTACAAAATCTCTTGAGGCGCTCAAGGGATGCTCGCTTACATGGACCCGCACAGCTATTCAAGATACTTGTTCCAACGAGCCGCTCGCGCATGACAACTGGATACAGCCACGGATAGCTGGCTAGAGCTAGCTGGCTAGAGCTAGCTGGTGGCATGGTCGTAATTAGCAAAATGGACGATCCACAGCCTAGATAAAGGAATTCCAGGTTGTTTACCAAGGGGAGTTCACATATAAATTGACCATGACTACCAACGTAAAGGGGATCGGCTTCTAAAAACCACGAAGTGCTGCCAAACTTCATCCTCAACCACAAATCCATCCATGGCGTCAAACACAATTTCACGATGAAGGAAAACGAAGACACCCATCTTCTCAACCACTCATCTGTCCCTCTTCTCCTCAAATTCCGCTATTCTTTTGTATAATTCCTTAGATTGAAGTATATTAATGAGGGTATATTGAGCGAGTATAGAAATGTATGAAAAGAGAAAGTTGATGTGTTCTGTAATTATCATTATAAGGCAGGAAATCACCTTCATAGTGGACGTAGGCCTCGTTAATGGCTGAACCACTCTAAATCTCGTCTCTACTTTACTTTTTCACATTTTTCACTTTTTATTGCTAATTAAACACGGCTCCATTTATTTCTTACCGAATTGGTGAAGTACATTTTAGTACCTTGGGTGTTTAGACCATTTTTGATGTAAACATTTTGGCGCCCACCGTGGGGCCGTGTTCGTTTCTCTTTCCATTCAGATCTGACGAGATTTTCTGGGAAAACGTTGTATCTGGGATCATGAGCATGTAGAGAGAAATTGCTTCAGACAAAATTGATGATGTCTCCGGTGCTGACACGTTGCCTACCATCCGTTCCAGAGAAAAGGAACCGTTACAAGTCGAGGCAGCCATAACCAGAAGGGAACTGGAGGAAGCAATGACAGGGATAACAGATCAACTAACTATTGCAAACGACGCGTTGATAAAGAAGATCGAGTCAATGTTCGTTATCCAGGCCTCTGCCATAAAAGCCGCATCAGGTGTCAATGACGATCCGTTCGCTCAAACAAGTCATGCAAGTTGTAACAACCCGTAAAATCTGGACCAGTTTAAAATTTTTATTTTGGCAATTTTAGCGAATTCTGATTATTTAATATGAATTATTTTAAATAATATCGGCGAGAATTTATTTTGAATATAATTCGAACGTATATATTATACGCGTCGTCGTTAGAATATAAATATTTATATATAATTATAAATAGAATTGAAAATGGCGCGGTAGTTCGATAATTCGATTTCAAACTTCAATTGAATGTACCGGGTGCAAAACAATCCGGATTTTAGTGAAACCAAAAATAATGGAATCTAATAGTGAATATCTTTCCAACGAATCCGAAAAATCAAGATTTCATATCGGGAATCAAAAGATATGTCCAGTTGAAAATTCTGAATAGTCGCTATGGAATTCAGGCCCTTAAAAATGGACATTTTGCAAATGACCTCGGATTTCGACGAAACCACTTTTGTTGGGTCCGTGATGTAAAGTTATTGCTAGATTCCAAATTTCATAATTTTTCGAATCAATATGTGAGCGTGGCAAAAGAAAACGCGTTTGACCAGTTTCTATTGAATTTAATCGACTGGAAATTGACCATTTTTCAAACGGTCTCAGAATTCGACGAAACTAGTTTTGTTAGGACCGTATCGTCAATACGAAACTAGAAAATATTTTTCTGGAATTTTTCTAGTTAGTATGTGACCCCGGTAATTTGAAATGTACGTTTAAAATTCAATATAAGGATTTAAATTGTAAATTTCAACAGAAACTGATTGTAACGATCAAACCAGCTTGCGATACATATCCCATTGTGTTCGGAATGGGGGTAAAACGCTATGGACGACAGGCGGTGGACCTCGTTTCGAGGTCATATATAAAAGTCAACCCTAGTGCAAATTTAAGTAATAAAAAAATAAAATAAAATAATAAAAAACTAAACTTCTCCCCTTTCTTCTGCCTTGGCCCCCCCCCGATCATTTATCAGTGAAATAAAAAAAAAAAAAAAAGAAAACCTAGGAACTAAATCAAGCCGCCGCCCGATCCTGGAAGCCACCGCCGAACCCTTCGCCGAAGCCCCTGACGATCGAGCCGCCGACCAACCTCCTCCCACCGAACGACACCTCGGAGCCCCCACCACCCTCGCAGATCGAAGCAGCCCTCGTCGAACCCTGAACCACCGACACCTCCGAACGCCGCCAGAACCCCTCGACTTCCCTCCTCCCCTTCGCATACCACGGTAAGCATTTACTTTATATTTATTTTCAATTGTGTTTTATGATTTCTGATTTATAAAACGATTTAAAATTAATTACTGTATATTTCTTTTAGTTTAGAAAGCAGAAATGTTAAAAAGATTTTTAAATGCAGAAATGTTAAAAAGATTTTTAAATGCAGAAATGTTAAAAAGATTTTTAAATGCAGAAATGTTAAAAAGATTTTTAAATGCAGAAATGTTAAAAAGATTTTTAAAAGCAGAATTTTTAAAAGCAGAATTTATAAAAACAGAAATTTATAAAAAAAAAAAAAAAAGATTTTAAAAACTGCATGTTTTTAAAAGAAGTTAAAACAGAAATTTTTAAAAAAGAAGTTAAAACAGAAATTTTTAAAAAAGAAGTTAAAACAGAAATTTTGAAAAAGAAATAAAAACTGCATTTTTAAGAAATAAAAACTGCATTTATTTTTAAGAAATAAAAACTGCATTTATTTAAAAGGATAAAAACTGCATTTTTATAAAAGATAAAAACTGCATTTGAAACAGAATTTTTAAAGATGTAAAAAACTGTTTTAAAGGGAAAAATAAAAACTGATTTTATTTTAAACTTTGAAATAGAAAAAGATCTAATCTTTTAGTAGAAAAAGATTTGAACTTTTAAAAATAAAGATCATATTTTAAAAATAGAAAAGACAGAATTTTGTTAAGAAGTAAGATGTGATTCTTATATTTTTAAAGCAATAAAAATATAATTTTTACATCATAGGAATATTAAAAATATAATCTTTGTTTTTAAAATATGATCTTTATATATTGAATAACATAGTAAAAATTCGATTTTTACTTATGTAGAGAATACGGGAAACGAAAGCGACAAGAAGACGAAATAGACGAAGATTTACATAAAGGAAGAGTCGTGTGAGTGGATAGCTATTGGTGAGGATTTCTCACTCTTCAATTTCTTTTTATAATTTTATATATATGTGTTGAAAGTGGAAGTGAATTGCTATATATAAATATCTATATATATATATATACGCCCCTCGTCCACAAACCATGGACGATATTTATTGGTTGAAATTGTTGTGAAAATTGATTGATAGCGAAGTGAAATTTATATATATAGCGAAGTGAAATAACATATATATGAAGAGTGAAATTTATATATATATAGCGAAGTGAAATAACATATATATGAAGAGTGAAATTTATATATATAGCGAAGTGAATATCGAATATATTGAAAGTGAAAATATTCGAATTGAAAACAATGTATATGAAATATATATATGAATTGAAAACGATGTATATGAAATATATATATGAATTGAAAACGATATATATATATGTATGAAATGAAAACAATGTATATGAAAAATGTATGAATTGAAAACGATGTATATGAAATATTCGAATTGAAAACGATGTATATGAAATATTCGAATTGAACTGAATAGAAAACGAATTCGAATTGAATTGAATAGAAAACGAATTCGAATTGAATTGATTAGAAAACGAATTCGAATTGAATTGAATAGAAAACGAATTCGAATTGAATTGAATAGAAAACGAATTCGAATTGAATTGAATAGAAAACGAATTCGAATTGAATTGAATAGAAAACGAATTCGAATTGAATTGAATAGAAAACGAATTCGAATTGAATTGAATAGAATTCGAATTGAATTGAATAGAAAACGAATTCGAATTGAATTGAATAGAAAACGAATTCGAATTGAATTGAATAGAAAACGAATTCGAATTGAATTGAATAGAAAACGAATTCGAATTGAATTGAATAGAAAACGAATTCGAATTGAATTGAATAGAAAGCGAATTCGAAATGAATTGAATTGAAAACGAATTCGAATCGAATTGAATAGAAAACGAATTCGAATTGAATTGAATAGAAAACGAATTCGAATTGAATTGAATAGAAAACGAATTCGAATTGAATTGAATAGAAAACGAATTCGAATTGAATTGAATAGAAAATGAATTCGAATTGAATTGAATAGAAAACGAATTCGAAATGAATTGAATTGAAAACGAATTCAAATTGAATTGAAATTTGAATTGAATAGAAATGAATTTTAAAACGAATCTATAAAGAAGAATTCATTTGTGATTTGGATTGAAAAGGAAGTTGAAAATGTTTTTGAAACGAATTCAAAACTATTTATATAATTCGTTTTAAATAGAAATCGACGAAATATATATATATGAATTGAAAACGATGTATATGAAATATATATATGAATTGAAAACGATGTATATGAAATATATATATGAATTGAAAACGATATATATATATGTATGAAATGAAAACAATGTATATGAAAAATGTATGAATTGAAAACGATGTATATGAAATATTCGAATTGAAAACGATGTATATGAAATATTCGAATTGAACTGAATAGAAAACGAATTCGAATTGAATTGAATAGAAAACGAATTCGAATTGAATTGATTAGAAAACGAATTCGAATTGAATTGAATAGAAAACGAATTCGAATTGAATTGAATAGAAAACGAATTCGAATTGAATTGAATAGAAAACGAATTCGAATTGAATTGAATAGAAAACGAATTCGAATTGAATTGAATAGAAAACGAATTCGAATTGAATTGAATAGAATTCGAATTGAATTGAATAGAAAACGAATTCGAATTGAATTGAATAGAAAACGAATTCGAATTGAATTGAATAGAAAACGAATTCGAATTGAATTGAATAGAAAACGAATTCGAATTGAATTGAATAGAAAACGAATTCGAATTGAATTGAATAGAAAACGAATTCGAAATGAATTGAATTGAAAACGAATTCGAATCGAATTGAATAGAAAACGAATTCGAATTGAATAGAAAACGAATTCGAATTGAATTGAATAGAAAACGAATTCGAATTGAATTGAATAGAAAACGAATTCGAATTGAATTGAATAGAAAATGAATTCGAATTGAATTGAATAGAAAACGAATTCGAAATGAATTGAATTGAAAACGAATTCAAATTGAATTGAAATTTGAATTGAATAGAAATGAATTTTAAAACGAATCTATAAAGAAGAATTCATTTGTGATTTGGATTGAAAAGGAAGTTGAAAATGTTTTTGAAACGAATTCAAAACTATTTATATAATTCGTTTTAAATAGAAATCGACGAAATATATATTATATATATTATATATATAATAAATGGCCTGAATAGAACGCGCCGCGCTGCGGCAGTTCGCGAATTTCGACCATTGACTTCGAACGGACATTACGGGAGATCCGACCGTCGGATTCTCCTGAAATCAGAACCGTTGGGTTCGTATCGAAAAGAGCTTTCTAAGGAATATTAGAAATTCAAAATCTAACGGTTGGATTTGGAGTTACGTCCAAATCAAATTCGAAAAAGGTCGCTGTAAGTGCAATTCGATGGCCATTGATGGAAATCGACCGTACAGGCCTTGATAAAATTATTAAAAATAGTAATAATTTGTGTAAAATCATAAGAAATGATTTGGGAAGAATTGGGATGAAAAACTCCATATTTGAAAAGATAAAAATAGATTTTTATCGAAATGAACTAGTTTTGAACTAGGATTATAATTCTATTTATTTTTTTTAAATAAATAAATTGAATTCGAAAAGGGTTTTAAAAATAACCAAAATTCCAATGATTGCATTGGAGTGGATTTGAATCGAAATTGTCTTCGGAATATTTCGATGTTGGGATTCGTGATTATACAGGTGTTGTTATGGAAATTTGAAAGATATATATATATATATCGTTATTTCCCATACGACATCTGTTAGTCGTAGAACTCGATATTGAATATAAGCCGATATATTTTCTATTCAGAGACTTGTATTGAATATCGAATGTGATTTGGGTTTGTCGTGAATGGTGTCTTCACTAACACTGTTCTTGAACCCAGTTGAGAAAAGATTAAATCTTTTTATTTAGATTTAATGAAGTGTACCAATTAAATAATATTTAATTGGAATTGAATTGATATTGATTTTTGGGTTTATCGTGAACAGTGTTTTTAAATAACACTCGTTCTTTAACCCGATAATTAATGGAATGTGACTTTGGGTTTATCGCGAACCGTGTTTTTAGATGACACTGATTCTTTAACCCAGTCACAGATTAAAACTAAATGGAGTTTTAATGAATCTTTAATTAGATTGAAAAGATCGAGAATGGAGTATCACCAGTTTTGCTCCAGGCGATAGTTAAATCTTTAATTAGATTTGAACGTGAAATTTAGAAACTAACTGTCGGTTAGCCAAGCAGAATGGTTTTCTGGATATTGATCTGATGTTGGTTTCGGCCTTCGGGGTTAATATTTGGGGAATTATTCTCTTGATTAATTTACGGTTAGTGACTAATGAATTGGAATGAGGCGTATGTTAAATTTGATTGATTGATGGTTTGGATTGTGCTCGACCAGTTTATGAGCAGAATATGCCTTTACATTTAGCATTGGGTTGGGTTGAAAATATCTGTGTGCTAACGCCTTGTGAAAGACTTCACGATTTGACGATAAGGTGTTTAGCGATGTTGTGTTCATTTCAAATTTAACGAATGATTGTGAAATGATATTTTTCTTAAGTGAAAAGAAATGTATTCCCGATTTTGGACAGGGAATGTTTTATAAAAATGTTTTATAAAACAGAAAGGATTTCGAGGCCCAAAACCCGATGATTTCTAAAGTGATTTAGAAATGTATTATATGTTACATTGTGATTATTATGTTGTGAAATGATTTTCCCTACTTCGGGATATGAAATGATTTAGTATGTGACTAAAGATTCGGGTAACCCTGAGACTAAAAGTATGGGTGAGAGGGCGGTGTATGCTCTCCTGAGTGGGAGGTGCATCGTCGGTGTAGCCTACTCCTATGTGGGGTAGGTGCACATATATATATCGAGTTGCGAGGTGCGTACCCTTTGCCTTGTCGATGGGGAGCACGATATTTGGTTGCATACTTGTTTGTATGCATTGTTATGTTTTGGAATTCACATTTCCAAATGATTTGATTTGAGATCCCGAAGTGAAATCTACTTTGATATAGAAAGTTAGATATGTATTTCAAATGATTTGAAATAAGAAATCGGGAATAAAATCCAAAGGAATAATTTCTGTAAATTGAATTGGATTTGGAAAATCTAAGAGTGGTGATTAATCTAAATGGGTAGATTGGGATATTGCATGTTGATTGATGCATAGTAGATCCATATATCTATATTGATTGTTGTTTATACACTGGCTTTCATGGGGGTAAACCCGTTCCGCGAAAGTGGCGTGGTCCCGTGATTTGCCTTATTTTTGAACAAAGTTAACAACAGTTTTTGAGTTCTCACACCAGTCCCATGACTGACTCGTAGTTTGCTTTTCCCTTGCGAACTCGGGTGCCCCTATTTTCCACACGGGCAGTCGAGTAGTTTTATTTTGCAGATGTTTTGAGCAGGATTCTGGATTGAAGCTTTAAGCTGTGTCCAGGCATTTACAGTCTTCCGCTGTGTAGTTTATATTTCCGCTGTGCACTGTTTTACATTTATGTAAATTTATCTTCCGCTGTGTATAATTTTCGATATACTCTGATATTCTGTACTCTGATGTAACATTATTATGATGTTTATTGAAGTCTTCTGTTATTTGTTCTGATGTGTTGTATACCCAAAGTTAGCGTATGCGGGATTCGAACGGTCTTGGTCGGTTTAGCGATCGATTAGGTCCGGGCGAAATCCGTGTCGTTACAACGTGGTATCAGAGCTTTGGTTAAACTCAAATCTTTGGGGTACAACTCATTAGAACTGAACAAAAGACTCATCAGAGGTAGGATTAGTAATGTCCTATAAAAGAATCCTCATTAGAGATAGAATCAGTAGCATTCTAGGAT